>SNQJ01S0004561.1:205510-235430 GCA_010110895.2 Picea sitchensis
TATTAACAACTGTGCTAGTTATGATGGTAGCTGGTTTCGATGTTATGACCTCAACACACAGAACATATATGACGAGCCACATTTCTTGCAGTATATTAAAAAAAAACGTATGTCAAAAGTTTATCATCAATATGTGGTCAAAAGATTGATCACTGGTACAAACCATTTATTTGAAAAGAAAATTTGGCCAGAAAGCATTACAATCCATCAATCCCGGAGCGGCGCGTGGCAGGCAGGTCGACCAATCTCTGTTAGAGTTTCATTACACGATTCAAGTTCTTTTGATGGAACTGTGTCTAAAAAAAAATCGACATTTTTGAACTAATCAAAATTCTCAGAGTTTTCCCAGATTTATCAAACTCTTAATTTACTGACACGTATAACACATTCACTCGTTGCGACCATAGATGGGTATCAGATCGATGTCCAATGTGGACTGAGAGAAGCGTTTCTGTGCTATTGTGTATTGCTGTAACTTTCTTGCTGTGAAAGTGCATGCTGATTAGCGGAGACCAAGATGTGCTATTGTGAAAGTCAAGACCAGGCATTTCTCGCAGAAGAGTATTGCCTTTTTTGTGATGCTTCAGAAGACTATTTCGTTCTTGTGATGCTTCCCTTTTTTTTTTCCTTTTCTATGGGCCATCCATCACACATTTGAAGAAGAAAAAGTGTGGCAGGACGTGGCAAAAGTAAGATCGATTCTCTTAGCAGAAACCCATGTGGGCAGAAAAAAGTGAAAGGAATAATGAAATAAAACATAGATAGAAAATAGAGATCTGCAATCTAAGACATACTTTTTCTTTTTTTGGCAAAATTTATCACAGCTCAGTGGTCAGATCAATTCTCAATTTTCTGTCCATTTGTCAATGTAGATTAACTCATCATTGTTATTCAAGAAATTTTGCCATTTGAAATCACTGTTATTCAAGGAAATTCTGCCACTTGAAATGACCTACTAGTGATTTGTCAAGGGCAGAGTTTCATTCCTGCTAGATGCTTTTAGGTTTTAGATCATTAGCATGGTTTCTTACTTTTAAGGAAAAAAAGATTGCAATTGTTCAGAAATAGTTTTAGACCTTCCTCTAAAACAAAAGACCATTTCAACATAAATAGTATCTGCAAGAAAATTAATATCCTACACTATCATCTAACTAAAATACCTAAATTTTAACTTCTTATTCTAAAAATAATTTAAACTCTACATCCATTTTTATTTAGCCCCTAAAATCATCTATGACTAGAACTAGCAAACAAGAGTGAACAACAAAGTCAAAAAAATGATATAAATGTATAATTGTTCCATGTTTTGAAAAACAAAAAAAATGCACATGTAAAAATTCCAAGTTAATCTAAATTTGAACACAAAAAACTTGGTTGATTAGTGGAGAAAAATGTAAAGTTACTTTGAGTATGAGAAAAATTAAAAAACCTCAAATAATGAAATTCATTGCGATGAGGTTGAAAGAACAAGTTGCCCTGTGGTGGGATTTTATGAAAAAGAATGGGTTGAGAAGTAAAAGAAAAAGGTACCAACCTACAACAATATGGAAAGCAGGTTGAGAGAATTTTTTTTACCAAGGATTTGTAGTGTTGTTTAGGAAAACACATAACACATAATTTAAGACAAGAGAACATAGTGTGAAACAATACATCACCTAACTTTACATAATTTCTATTAGCACTGGGATTTATGAGCTAGAAGACCAAAGAGTATTGAAGTATGTAAACAGCATAAAATTTCGAATTCAAAATGAAGTGAATTTTCATAGACTACATTATATAGAAGAGTGTTAATGATCTTTTGTTGAATCTTCATCACCTTGTATTTTTCGTCCACAACATGTGGACATTCTCCCTGCATGTAAGAGTGGAGAGTGTGAGTACTCAGCATTTGGCATGTAGAATGAGCAGAATTTTCACCTCCAACCTTGTTGGTTTTGGTTTATGTCTTGTGTGGGTTATTATGTTACATTTAGGAACCACTTATCAAATTTATAAGGGGGCAATTCTTTATTGAAAAGTATCATGCCACATAAATTTTATTAATAAACATAGATAAACTAGAGACTTTGCTATTGATTAGAGATACTCAATCTAAAATATATAGAAAAATTCTTTATTAAAATACATATACATAAATAATTTTATTGTTGAATGTAATTAACAACATATAATAAATTGGGTTTTCTAACTGTTTTATGAAATAATTTTTTTGTTGTTGTAGAAATTTGATAACATAAATCTGCATGAACTCACTATTTTTTATTGTTTAAAATCTATTTCTACATTTCTGAATTAAACATGCTGAAAAACCCAAAACCACTAAAATTATACTTTCTTACCCGATTCCGATTTGGTAGAACGTTCATACTACTGCTAATACTACCAACCTGCTGAATGAAAATCCAGATCCCAAAATATATAGATCAATAGATATCATACAATGAAAGAAGCTCGAATGGGCCCGACTCTTTCACGAGAGGTCAGCAGCATTGGATTCTGTAGAGGATGATCTCTCCGTAAGAGTTTGAAGAGTTCCTTTGTTTCCAATAATCCAATGTTAGAACTCAATTGTGTTTTGTGAGGCGAGATAATCGATTCTTAGAACTCAATTGTTTTTTGTGAGGCGAGATTGGGAGGGTAAGTTGTTAGCTCCCCGTGAAGAATTTTTCCTACTTTGTTCATTTGAAATTGTCTGTTGAACGCGTAAATGGTCATTTGATACTGTCTGCTGAACGCGTAAATGGTCATAATGCAAAAAAAAAATGGTGAAAGAGAGCCCGCTAATCTCTGTGTGTACACTCGAGCCGGGATCCTTAGTAACCTTGTAGGATGGCTGTGAGGTCTTGGTAGAGGACTAGTGAGTGCTGAGAGAGCACTTGTTCATAATTTGTAAGGAGCGTGAGCAAGAACTCCAATGGTTGGAGATTCTGGGCAAGAATGAGTTTCTTGTAGGGTGAGGGTTCAGTATCTCTAGAGTGTAAAGCTGTGTGTAAAGAGGGTTTAGATTTGAAGAAGAGGCATTAGAATGCATGTTGGTCGTTATGCATAAGGATTGTTTGTGATCGACCATGAGGACGAACCATCTTTTTTTCTTAACTTTCGTTCTTCACAATTCCTGTGCGGGGATCTCTCAGAGAGCTATTGTTTGTATATCTTCCCGTGCATAAAATATTTCAGTGATCAAGATCTTCTCATGTTTCAAAACCAGACAGCACGTTGACCAGACAGTGATTTACTATATTTCACTGATCCAGATCTTCTCATGTTTCAAAACCAGAATCCAGATTTTGGAAGGGAGTAAGTTAATCACTGGGAGTAAATGATAATGTTGCTTTGTGGAGAGTTGATATTGGTTATTCAAATTAGATCGATCTAAAAATAAATGGACAATTTTGGAAGCTAGTAAGTTAATCATTGGACAAAATCCAGTTTGTTTGAGTAATGAGTAAATGATAATTTTGTTTAGTGGAGAGTTGATACTGGTCATTCAAATTAGATCGATCTAAAAATAAATTGACAAAATTTTGGAAGGGAGTAAGTTAATCAGTGGACAAAATCCAGTTTGTTGGAGTAATGAGTAAATGATAATGTTACTTTGTGGAGAGTTGATACTGGTCATTCAAATTAGATCGATCTAAAAATAAATTGACAAAATTTTGGAAAAAAGGTTTCTTCTGCATTGAGTATAGAAAATGATTGAAGCATTAAGTTGATCAAAATTGCTTAAATTTTTGAAACTAAATTTTATTGTAACATATATTTAGATTATGGTAGAACTATTTTTTTTATTATTTAGCTAAGGTGGTAAAATTCATGTTAATTAGTGCTGAAGACAGTCATTATTAGCAGTTATTTGTGGTTTAAGAGGACAGAATTTCATTTCACTCCTGTCAGATGTATCTGTGTTTTGGGTAGATGACGGAATTTCTCTCCTGCAAGATGTATCTGTGTCTTGTGTCTTGGGTAGATGACAGAATTTCTCTCTTTTGCTTCTTGGATAATTAACTTGTTTCCTTACATCCAAGAAAATCTAACTTTTAACCAATCAAAAACAATTTTAATCTTACTTCACTAACCAAATCTAAATAATATGTGTGAAAAAAAAATCGCTTTTAATAATAATCCAATTATTTTCAATAAATTTATAACATTTTGAACTTATTTCTATACATAAAACCAAATACTACTCTTAAAATTATACTAAATATAATAATAATTTTTATCAAAAATTAAATTTTAAAAATAAACTTTTTGTACCTCCAGAATTATCAAAATTTAAATAAAAAAACACCTGTTTTGTGTTGTGCATCCAGATAGAGATTTGTTTTTCCTTGCTACCTGAGGCACAAAATTTTTGCATCTGGCCAAATTTCCTGATATAATAAAGTATTGTTCAATGCAGAGAAGCCCTGCATTGGTCAGCGTGACGCGTTGATGTGTTGGTTGTAGTTATTATGATGAGCATTGCTTGCACAGTACAAGCAGTGTTCAAATTTGGTGGGCGGTGTTAATATTTTGCCTGATGATGAGGTGTTAATATTTTGCCTGATGATGAGCATTGCTTGCATAGTGTAAGCAGTGTGTGGTGGGCAGTGTTAACATTTTATTGGAGAGTAATTTAAATATTTTACTTTTTGAAAGTTTTCTAGTAATTTTTTTAATTTGATTTTGTCAAAAATTTGGTGAGGAATGGTTAGATCTATAGATTTGAGTGGTTAGCAGGCTGAATTCGTTTATATATTAAAAAAATACAATTTAAACAATAAAAAATAACAATTTTATGCAGATTTACATCCCCTATTTTTTACCCAAAAAAACCCCATAAAATGTCAACACCTTTTATTGATAGTAGTAAATAAATAAATAATTTTTGGAAAATATTTGATTATAAATTAATTTTTTTTTCTTTATAATCCATTATATTCTTTCAAAGGCAAGTTTAAAGGTAAATGTGTTCAAATTTGGTGGGCAGTGTTAACATTTTATTGGTAGTAATAAAAAAATAAATAATATTTGGAAAGTATTGGATTATAAATTGAATTTTGTTTTCTTTATAGTCGATTATATTTTATTATTTCAAATTTAAAGCTAAGTTTAAAGGTAAATGCTATGTTTTTTTTATATTTTTCATTCATTTTATTTTAATTTTTTTTTTAGAAATTGTAGAATCTATTAAGGCGTTCAAAAAACAATTTAAGCAAAAAAAAATATTTAAGATTTCACATACCAGGATTCTAATGATAATTAGAATAATTATCAGAAAACATAAAAAAAAATACGACGAGTCTGTAATCTATGTGGTCCAAAGTTTGTCTGTAATCTCTTGTATCCTTTTCAATGGGAAAGGGAATATTTATGGTGGTAGCTGGTTTCGATGTCATGACCTCAACACACAGAAAGCATTACAATCCATCAATCCCAGAGCGGCGCGTGGCAGGCAGGTCGTACAATCTCTGTTAGAGTTTCATTACATGATTCAAGTTCTGTTGATGGAACTCTGCCTGAAAAAAAAAAATCGACATTTTTGAACAGACCAAAATTCTCAGAGTTTTCCCAGATTTATCAAACTCTTAATTTACTGACACGTATAACACATTCACTCGTTGGGACCATAGACGTGTATCAGATCGATGTCCAATGTGGACTGAGAGAAGCGTTTCTGTTGAAAACTGTGTACTGCAGATTGTGTATTGCTGTAACTTTCTTGCTGTTAAAGTGCATGCTGATTAGCGGAGACCAATATGTGCTCTTGTGAAAGTCAGGACCAGGCAATTCTCGCAGAAGAATATTGCCTTTTTGTGATGCTTCAGAAGACTATTTAGTTCTTGTGATACTTTGATGATGCTTCCTTTTTTTTTCCCCTTTTCTATGGGCCATCCATCACACATTTGAAGAAGAAAAAGTGTGGACGTGGCAAAAGTAAGATCGATTCTCTTAGCAGAAACCCATGTGGGCAGAAAAAAGTGAAAGGAATAATGAAATAAAAACATAGATAGAAAGGAGATATCTGGAATCTAAGACATACTTTTTCATTTTTTTTTGGCAAAATTTATCACAGCTCAGTGTTCAGATCAATTGTCAGGGAGAATAATTATTATTTGTTGCTATCTGTCCATATGTCAATGTAGGTTAACGCATCACTGTTATTCAAGAAAATTCTGCCACTTGAAATGACTTGCCAGTGATTTTTAAGGGGCAGAGTTTCATTTCGGCTAGATGCCTTTCAGTTTTAACATGGTTTCTTACTTTTTAAAGAAAAAAAGCTTGCAATTGTTCAGAAACAATTTTAGACCTTCCTCTAAAACCAAAAAACCATTTCAACATAAATAATATCTGAAAAAAATCAATATCCTACATTATCATCAAACTAAAATATCTAAATTTTAACTTCTTATTCTAAAAATAATCTGAACTCTATATCCATCTTTATTTATAACAACAAAATTATATATAATTCACTATAAAAAGACAACTACTAGATGTTTTAGCTTAACTACATAAACTAAGTGGCAGTTTAAATTTATTTATTAAATTATTTTAATATTTGTTTTAATAAAAATAACTTATTATACATTATAATTAACAAAATAATTTTACAAAGTTAGAATGAGAATTTTTGCAAGATTTTCACTAGTAAGCCAGATGACCTTTATCTCTTTTGAATCATCTTTTCATTAAGAAAGTGAAAGTGATTTGAGTAAATACTTTGTTGAACATGAGTTTTGATTGTCACATTGTGTAACCAGAGTCAGCAGGGTCCTACTCTGTTTTGCTAATATGATGAAACAATGATAACATATTGAAAAAGGAATCAGCACGGTGCATCTATATGTATACCATATTGAATCAAGTTAATTAATTTGATTATGTTGTTAAAAACTATTAACAAAGAAATAAAATATTATTTTATTTAGTAAAAAATAAATTTCAAAACTTTTTATTCTAATTATATTTATATTTATAACATAGCATTTGAAAATTTTATATTAAATATGATTTTACAATATTATAATTCATTTATTATATTAAAATATAATTTTCATTTAAGAAAAGTAAAAGGAAAACAATAATTTGTCATGTAATGCAAGTAGTATTTTGATATAAATATAAATTTTGTAAACACTACACTATCATATTACCACGATTAAAAAAATACATTAAAACTCAAATCTCATGATTTACATTTTAAGTGTTTAGTTTCTCATAGAAAAATACATTTCTTTTTACATGTCATCTCATCATGAAAAAATATTTGCATAAAATTTCCAATGGTAGGGTTTGCACATTAAGTACATAATTTCTCATTGGAAATACATCTCTTTCTTCTTATGTCTTTTATTTTTTAATGATTCGAAACAACACAAACTTTACATTAGTACTTTAACTCAGATAGCAAGTAGCATATTGAAAATGTGAAACAAGAAAAACATAAAAAAAAATTGATCCCTGAGACAACTAAACAACACAAACTTTAGACTAGTGCTTTAACTTATTGAAACATACACTTAAAATGAGATGGCAAGTAACATATTGAAAATGTGAAACAAGAAAAACATCAAATATTTCTCATGGATACACTTAAAATCCAACTAGCACAAATAGTACACAAATATGCTTAAAAAAGTAGGATTTCAAGTGCAAAAGATAAATAATTTTCTAATAAAATAATGTTCATATAATAAATCATTAATTTTGTTTTTAACTCCCAAAATTTAAATGTTAATACACATATATGTTTCAAAATTTAAATGTTAACTAAACAACACAAACTTTAGACTAGTGCTTTAACTTATTGAAACATACACTTAAAATGAGATGGCAAGTAACATATTGAAAATGTGAAACAAGAAAAACATCAAATATTTCTCATGGATACACTTAAAATCCAACTAGCACAAATAGTACACAAATATGCTTAAAAAAGTAGGATTTCAAGTGCAAAAGATAAATAATTTTCTAATAAAATAATGTTCATATAATAAATCATTAATTTTGTTTTTAACTCCCAAAATTTAAATGTTAATACACATATATGTTTCAAAATAAAATAACTCCATATTTTCACCAAATAAATATTGTAAGTACTATTTTTTTTCTCAACATTTTTTATACCCCTTATTATTTCTACCATCCCAATATTTTCCATATATATATGGAATCTACTTTAAAAAATGTTGTTTAAAAAATGTTGTTTATCATATGTTACTTGAATTTTTAGTCATAAGCATTAGATATATTTCAATACCATTATTTCTACCATCCCAATATTTTCCATATGTATATGGAATCTACTTAAAAAAATGTTGTTTATCATATGCTACTTGAATTTTTAGTCATAAGCATTAGATATATTTCAATACTATTTCATTTTTAGATCCTTCTATTATGAAATCTATGGTCATTTTCATTCTTTGTTCAAAGAATTTCATGGTTCATTGAGTGATCTAGGTGGATATCGGGCGACCACCCACCTTTTCCAACTCGCTCAAAACAGATTTCTGGCAATTTTAGCAATTTACTATTTTTAGCAGTTTTTAACTTTCGGGGCCATTTTGGGG
This sequence comes from Picea sitchensis, assembly GCA_010110895.2. NCBI lineage: Eukaryota > Viridiplantae > Streptophyta > Pinopsida > Pinales > Pinaceae > Picea > Picea sitchensis. Next base: position 214,072 of record SNQJ01S0004561.1, read on the forward strand.
ACCTAAATGAAATCTTTTCGGGATCGATATTCTAAATGATATCCAAAGGCTCTAATCGAGCCCCCAAAATGAATCTCCTTGACAATACCTTTCCAATGGGCTATCGTGCACCTAAAACAAAGATCGTATGCAAAAGTTATGACCTTAGGAAGTTGATGTACTAACTTACTCAAACGGGGCCCACATGACTTTTGGTGCTTCATCTCTTAGGGTTAGGTTTTTGGATGTCTAGGGTTTTTGACATTCCTGTTTATTGTAAAAAGGTCTTCATAGCCTCATTGTAGTCATCTTCTTGCAAATGAGCGCAACCGTCACATCTCTTCTCATATATAAGCTGCCACCATTCTAGCAAGCTTGTTTTTCGCCGCATTTTACAGTTTCAACTTATTTCCTTATTCAATAGAAAACTAATTTTACTGTATCTCTGTTATTCTGTGTTAAGCATCTTTTAATAATCTGTATTCATTTCATTATTCTCATAAAATCCGAATTAGTGGTATCAGAGAGGTCTACTCATTTTCGTCTTAATGCATGTCCCCAACGAGGTCAGGGTACAAAGAATTGGGTCTCGAGCTTGTTTCTCTTGAGGACAAAATATCTCGCACGCCCAAGTGACCTCTCATGGTAGGAGAAAAGAAAGATGATGGGACAAGAGATCCTTTCAAAATGTTGCTTGAGGAATCCCTCACACAACAAAGGAACAAGATGATGGATAGTTTCACGCAAATCCTTCGGCGGCTACCAACAAGCGACACATCTTCCTCGAGCGGAGGCGCCGCCCCCTTCAAGGTACAAATCAACTTCGATATTCCTATATTTGAAGGTTAGATAGACACAGATGTTGTATACAAGTGGTTGAATCTATTAGAAGGGTATTTTTCTGTCCATAAATTTTCGAATAGAGAAAAGATTACTTTTTCATTCCTTAAAGTCGTTCCCCATGTCAAAGATTGGTGGGAAAATTTATGTGAGCAAAAGGAAACAAAGGAACCCTCATTATTTACAGTCGCGATCACCTGGGAATCCTTCAGGGATGTTATTAAGGAACAATACTACCCTGTCGGAAGTTATGATGACTTGTATAACAAATGGACCACACTGCGGCAAGAAAGAGACCAAGCAGTGCCAAAGTTCACAAATATCTTCCATACCTTTCACACCAAGATGGGTATCAAAGATTCAGAGCGAAATATGGTGCTCAAGTATCGCGGTGCTTTGCATAGATATATCCAGACTGAAATGGAATTTATGGACATCTCGTTCTTGGGTGTGGCCTACCGATATGCCATCAAAATCGAGTAGAAGCTCAAACAAAAGATGCAGCAATTTGGGCTATGGAACCCCTCACAGCGAAAGCCAGGAAGGGGCAAACCCAACCCATAGAACAAAGGACAGAGAAAAGATGGATAGTATCAGGACAATCAACCCAATCCGCAAGAAAATAAGGACACTAGAAAGACAAAGAAAGATACTGGGAAGTGATGTGACTTCCATAAGAGCCCTTGGCATAACACTACTGACTGCCTCTCAAAGCAGTCGTTGGTGGCCGAAGTGAAAGTCTCTAAATCAAATGCGGGTTTTGACCATGAGTCAGAACCAGAAATGGGAAGATGAATCATTGATGCGGAACCTAGTGCCACTGTTGCTATGAAAAAGCTCCAGCCTGGTGAACCAGACGAGACAGAAGAAGGCGAGCGCCTCTTCCATTCACGGATGTGGGTAAAAGGCACCCCGTTACACTTCATCGTTGATAGCAGTATCCAGAAGAACCTCATCTCAGAAGAGGTCGTCAAGCGATTGGCCTTGCTGACAACGCTACACCCATTACCCTACACCATTCGATGGCTCCGCCAAGGAAGCGATCTCTGCGTCAGCCAAAAATGTCTATTGTGGTACGAAATCAAGCCCTTCAAAGGTGAGGTATTGTGTGATGTTGCTCCTCTCAAAATTTGTAATGTTCTTTTGGGCCAACCTTATTTATGGAAACGTCATGTTGTATATGAGTCTAGGCCTCGTAGTGTTATTATTACTTTGAACAAGAAATTGTATAGGATACCCGAGGCAGTCCCTCCTAGTGATATTTCCTTGATCTCTGCCAAGCAATGCAGGAAGGTCATCTCTCAAACCAGGAAATTTGTCTTCTTCTTGATTCGCTCACAGAGTGAGCGAAAGATCGCAACCACATCCAGGGCTTCCGCGACCAATCTCTCCACACAATAGAAGCAAGTGGATAAGGTCATGGAAGAATACTCAGATATCTTCTCCTCTCCCACCCGGGTACCTCTGCACTGCTAGATCAAGCATCCCATCGATATGAAACCAGGCGCACCGCTACCCAATGGCCTAGTCTACCATTGCTCTCTATTAGAAAATGAGGAGATCAAGAGGCAGATCCAAGAAATGCTCTAGAAGGGGAACATACATTCCATATCATTTCCTTATGGGAGCCCAATCATGTCGGTGTAGAAGAAAGACGGGACATGGTGACTCTACATTGATTATCGAGCCCTGAATAAATTCATAGTCCGAAACTGGTACCCGATTCCCCGAATCGACGACCTCCTTGATCAGCTCATGGGGGCCAAATACTTCAGTAAAATTGATCTGAATTCTGGATACCACCAGGTCCCAAAAGAATAGACAGATGTATGGAAGACCGCCTTCAAGTCAAAAGAAGGTCTTTTTCAATGGTTGACCATTCCCTTTGGTTTGACAAATGCTCCAACAACTTTTATGAGGATGATGGATGATATCCTATGACCTTTCACCAATAATTTTGTAGTGGTGTATTTGGATGACATCCTCATCTACAAAAAGACTTGGGAAAAACACTTGCAACATATTCAACAGGATTTTCACACCTTGCAACAACACAAACTATATGCAAACTTGGAAAAATTCTCCTTCGACATGGACATGGTCCATTACTTAGGCTACATTGTTGATCTGCATGGTGTGCATGTGGATCTAGCCAAGATACAAGTCATCCATGACCGACCAACCCCAACCACGCTTACTAAACTTACTTGCTAATTTCTATCGCAGGTTTGTGTTGGGATTCTCTCATATCGCATGGGCCCTCAACCAAGTAACCAGGGGTGGAGGTAAGGAAAAATTTGTGTGGGGCCTGTCCCAAAAACAAGCCTTCTATGACTTGAAGAAGCGTTTGTGCTCATCCCCAATACTTTCATTACCAGACCTGCAACATCCCTTTGAGATCGAGACAGATGCTTCAACCTATGTTGTGGGCGTCGTTCTCACTCAACACAGCCACCCTGTGGCATATCATAGTGAGACACTATCAAATGTTATCCGTAAGTACCCTACTTACAACAAATAAATGTACTCCATTGTGAAAGCCTGCCACCAGTGGAGACATTACATTCTTGGGAAGGAGACAATCATCCACACTGATCACAAGCCACTACAGTTCATGCAAATGAAAGGAAAATTGCAGAATGACCGCCATCGGAAGTGGTCCACATACTTACAACAATTCCACCTCAACATCAAGTATAAAACAAGAAGCACCAGCCGAGTTGTTGATTGCCTCAGCCGAATTCCAGTCGCGACACTCACCACAGTGCTAGACTCTTGCGGCCACGAGACCTTCGGATGGCCCCACCTCTATGAGATAGACCCTGACTTCTCCACCACCTACCAAATGTTGGGCGCCAACTCAGTGGTCGTTAATTTCCATCTTCAAGATGTGTTGTTGTGCCGTCTGGGCCATATCTGCGTTCCATCAAGCCAGCGCACGAAGATGATTTGGGAAGCTCACTACAGTCGGGTGGTAGGACACTTTGGCATCGAAAAGACAGTTGCAGTGTTGCGGAAAAATTTCTATTGGTTGAAACTTTGGTGGGATGTCAACAAGTATATCAGGTCCTACACCTCCTGTGCTATTGCCAAATCAACCACTAAGAAACAGGGCCTGTACACCCTTTTTCCTACTCTTGACAGGTTGTGGGAATCCATATCAATGGACTACATGTTGGGCCTCCTGTCCACCAAGAGGGGAAATGACTGTGTTTTTGTGGTTGTTGATCGCTTTTCCAAGATAGTGATTCTAGCCGCTTATAAGAAGACCATCACAGTAGAATCCACTGCCAAGATCTTCTTTGAATGAGTATGGGTACATTTTGGGATCCCACAAACCATTATCTCAGACCGTGATAGTCGGTTCCTCATCACATTCTGGTCGAGCCTCTGGTCATTGATGGATACCAAGCTCACCAAATCCACTGCCTTCCACCCCTAGATAGATGGCCAAACTGAGGTCGTCAATCAGATGATCGTACATATCCTGTGCATGTACAATTCAAAAAACCCCCGCACATGGGATGAGAGTCTTTCCTATGTCCAACATAGCTACAACCGAGCCTTGCATAGCTCAACTGGCCACATCCCCTTTCAGGTGGGGTTGGGATTCCAACCATTTGGCCCCATGGATGTTGCACTACCCTTGGTGACCACCTCGACCGACTCGTCCCCTGCTCCACCATAAGCTAACAAAGCCACCCAATTCATTGAGCGGATCGAGCACATCTTCCAACAGGTTCAGGATATTCTACAAAATTCTAATTCCAAGTACAAGAAACGCCATGATCAACATCGGGTGCCACATAAGTTTAAGGTGGTAGACAAAGTTTGGTTGCACTTGCAGAAAGTACACCTTACAGGGTCCCATCAGAATCTTCTCCCACTCCATTATTTTCTTTACACCATCACCAAGGCTATGGGTGACAATGCTTTTGAGCTCAACATTCCCCCTTTCGTTGGCCTGCACCTAGTCTTCAACGTGGCTCTCCTTCGACCATATTTCCCACCATTATTGGACACCTCAGAGATAACAGAGAAGTTGACACCAACATAGCTCAACCCTGAATGCATGCAACATGCATCCGATGATCATATTGTGGACACACAAATCAAGGGAATTCGACAACAAAGGATTCGACTTTATAGAGTCGTCAAAAAAGGGAAACTCTTGCACTAAGGCAAGTGGCTCACCCGGGGCCAAATTCAACATAAATTTCCTCATCTGATGGGGGAACTCAAAGAAATGGACACCATTGCTTCCTAAGGAGGGAGGATTGATCCATGTGGATATTGGTGGCCACCCACCTTTTCCAACTCGCTCAAAACAATTTTCTGGCAATTTTGGCAATTTACTATTTTTAGCAGTTTTTAACTTCTGGGGCCATTTTGAGGGCCTAAATGAAGGTTTTTCGGGATCGAGCTTCTCAAGGAAAGTCAAAGGCTCTAATTGAGCCTAAAAAATGAATCTCCTAGACGATACCTTTCCAAGGGGCTATCGTGCACCTAAAACGAAGATCATATGCAAAATTTACGACCCCGGGAAGTTGACGTACTAACTTACCCAAACGCGGCCCACATGACTTTTGTTGCTTCATCTCTTAGGTTTAGGTTTTTGGATGTCTAGGGTTTTTGAATTTCCTTTTTATTGTAAAAATTCCATCAGAGCCTCATTGTAATTATCTTCTTGCGAATGAGTGCAACCATCACATCTCTTCTCAGAGATAAGCCACCACCATTCCAACAAGCTTGTTTTCCACTGCATTTTACAGTTTCAGCTTATTTCCTTATTGAATAGAAATCCAATTTTACTATATCTCTGTTATTTTGTGTTAAGCATATTTTAATAATCTGTATTCATTTCGTTCTGCTCATAAAATCCGGATCATTGAGAATTTCTATAAAATACAAGGATTAGAGATACAACACCCTACTCCTTAATGAGAAGCTTCACTTCCATTAAAAAATAAAAAAAATCATAAAGATGGACCTCCTCGCATCACTAACTCACCTCACACCCACCCCCCACAAAAAGAAAAATTGGTTGGTTGAACCCCAAATTTAGTTTTACCCCACCTCGTTCGTACCATCTAATAATTGAATTATGGTTTTAATTATTTTTGGAACCCTAATATGAACAAACATGCTATGGTTTTATTTTTCCAATGAATTCCCATGAGATAATTGAAGTTCATCACAAGGGATCACTACCATGCAAATTAACATATAAAAGACGGGTCAACCTTAAATTATCATTGTTAAATAACCACTTAAAAATATCATTTACTAAATAAATGGTTAAATAACCACTTAAAAAAGACATCCTTCACTAAATAAACCCTATTTCATATGCTTATTTGACATAATCCTAAGATGACAAAAAAAATTTGGGATTTCAAGTTCAAGTATACATAAATACAAAAACAATGGGTCGGGATGAGGGTATTTTTCTTAGAACTTTAAGTGGTCATGGAAAACAATATGAATGACTATATTGTATCCAAATGTAAATTATGTTGTAATTGAGATTTGATAATCACAAAGTATTTTGTATTCAAATTCATCAGTGGAAGTTTGACAATTCTCAACTATCCAACAATAACAAATACCTAAACAATGGGTTAGGGACCTATCCACTTGCACGGATTGATGTGTTGAAGAAGAAGGGTCTAGACTCTCACTATTTTAGCCAAGACAATCTTGAACCAAACTATGCCCCCGACCTTGGAACCATAGAGAACAATGAGTGTTATGGTCATGTCTAAGAAGTGGATCTTTGCGTATATTTTTCTTCAAATCACTCTCACAAATTTAGAAATGCACGATGCCATAAAAAACTTAAATTTGTGTGTTTCAAGACAAGGGAAGGGTTATTTTGAGGTATAAGTGAGAATTTTAGGGCACTTTGCCTATTTTATTTTTAGTTTATTTATTTTAAGTCTCTTTAACAAAAATGGTTTTTTTTGAGGATTCACAGTTTGACATTTTTGACGAGATGAAAAATAGATCTTTCGTAGATCCTCCACTTCTTCCCAATTGGAAATGTATCCTAAGAGGATCTAAATCTATGCCCAAAAAAACATGGATCTTGGATCCTCCATTAATGGATCCAATAACATGGGACTTATGTTTTTTTGTGTCTAGAAATGCTCTACATCCCATTATGACATAAATGTTGTAATATAACATAACGAGAGCAACATTGGAGTAGCACATGTTAGTCAAAATACTATACATTGATCATATATTTAAAAAACATTAAAAAATACAACATATACATATACATGCATATGTGTGTGCAATTTCAAGCATCCAATCTTAACGTAAATTCAACTATTAATTTATTCCAAAAAAAATTCAACATGCAAACATAACTTACTCACCAAAATGAAAATAAAATTGCTATTATTAATCTACTACACATGAAGCTTTTTGATAGATTTCAAGCATCCAATCTTAACGTAAATTCAACTATTAATTTATTCCAAAAAAAATTCAACATGCAAACATAACTTACTCACCAAAATGAAAATAAAATTGCTATTATTAATCTACTACACATGAAGCTTTTTGATAGATTTTATACTCATGAAACTTTTGATATAACTCATGACTCATGTGGAATTAATTATATATGTAGATTACTATTTCTATAAGAGAATGAAAATGTATCCCTATTAATCTAAGAGACCAAGTAAAATGTGCAATTGGGAGGCTTTGTAATACCCAAAGAATGTCTATGTTCATCAATATAGTGGGCATGCACATAAATCTTTATATATGTGTGAAGAAGACGATGTTTGTAAATTCAATCCAAGATAATTCCACATAATGAGCAATAACAAGGTGAACAAAATATTCCCTAATGAAAAGTTGGCTCGGCTCACATGGAACATGATAGTGTCCAAATTTATCTTTTGTATATCCCTAGATTACAAATAGTATCCAACTTCTCTACTAAGCAGCATGCCTCACATAATATAAACACCTAAAACGCCTATCCTATAATTAAATTAAAATAATGTTAGATAGGATCTGCATTGTTCACCTATTACAAAGTCTCCCTAATGTCGTCGTCCTCTATAGCAATAGCATTCTACCTTTCAATTTTTATGAGGTTGTGATATTTACCCCATTCATTTATGGATTAATTATTGGATTTTGCTTCATGTTAAGAATGTGCCACTCCATTCGAAATATATATTACAAAGTTCAAACTCTATGTACTTTGTCATTAAAAGAGGGGTTTTAAATTGGAAAAAATCTATGTACTTTGGCAGTAAAAGAGGGGTTTTAAATGGGAATCTTTTTTACAGAAATGATTTTTTAATATATTTAAATATAATGATTTGTATGAAGGTTATAACAAAAATATTTAACATAATCAATTATTATATATTTATAAATAAATTATTTCAAGTTATACTTTACATTACAATTTAATAATTATTTAATTAAATCCATGTTAACTCCAAATTTATTTAGTTGAAGAATCTATCACTCTAATCATAATGAATATCACTCTAATCATAATGAATATACATGTAAGAAATGAAATATGTTTAATTTTTGGCTTCAACATAGTATTAATTACCACTAATTAAGTTTAAGATATCCAATTAAACAATGTCATATGGTGAGAATCCCAATCGGGAGGTCATATAAGTCCTACTTCTCTAGCTTCTGTTAGGCTTGGGTGTCTAAAAATATGTAGCAAAAATTCAAATGAACTCAAAATTTCAAGTTGATAAAGTCAAAACCTAAAATCTAGTGAAATCTCTTTGAATCTCAAGTGAATTGATTTCATTATGTTACATAGATTTTAGTGTTCGTCAATCAATATTTCTTTAACTAATTTGTCTGCTACATTACTCTTAGTATAGTGCATTGATTTCAATGTTTGTATAGTGGATAAATTTCATTATTTTGTTTCGTGCATTGATTTCAATGTTCATATAGTGGATAAAGGCTACATGAAAAAAATCCCCACTATTCTAAGACAATAGATTACATAGGATTGTATGGAAACCATTATGCCTAGTAAAGGAATTTAGTCGTGAGGCAATAAATAACTAATCAATTAGATGCTCTGAGATCGTGATAAAAAAAAAGAACTAAAGGAAACCTTGAAATCACAATCTAATAGAACTAGATGCATGAAGTAAGAGGTATGATTCCAACATCTCCAACTATAGAGGCCTAGATGGCGAGAATCCAAACTAGGGGGTCATATAAGACCCATTTTTCCAAATTTTGTTGAGTCTTTGTACCTAAGAATCTATAGCAAAAGGTCTCTATGAATTGGAAATTCAAAGTTGATCAAGTCAAAATCCAAAGGATGAGGCAATGTTCTATAATATCAAGTACATCGATTTTGTAATATTGCTTAGATTTCAGTGTTTGTAAAGTCAAGAAATTTTTACTAAGTTTTTCACTCCATTGTTCTTACTATAATGCATTGATTTCAATGTGTGAATAGTGGATACTTTTTTTTATTGTGTTTTGTGCATTGATTTTAGTGTTTGTATAGTGCATATATAAAGGCTACACGAGAAATATTTTCTCACTATTTTGAAGTGATGGATTAGATAGAACTGTAGGAAAAAAAATATGCCTCGTAAATGAATTTAGAAGTGAGGTAGTGAATAACTAATCAATCAAGTGGTCTAAGATCGTGATCAAAGAAAATAATTAAAGGAAAATGCTAGCATGTGAGCTCCAAATCACAAGCTAATAGAACTCGAATCACCAAGAAAGTGGCCACATCACTCCAAGATCTCCAACTACATAGGCTTAGATGGTGAGAATCTAAAGCATGAGGTAATATAAGTCCCACTTTTCTATCTTTTGTTGGGCTTAGGTACCTAAGAATCCACAAAAAAAAGGTCACTATGAATTGTAAATTTCAAGTTGATCAAGTCAAAACCCAAGGGCTAGAGTAGTCTACTAGAATAACAAGTACACCAAGTTCATTATACTGCATAGATTTTGTTGTTTTTAAAGTTGATCATTTTCAACGAAGTTGTTCTTTGCATTGTTATTAGGATAGTGAAATGATTTTAGTGTTGTATAGTGAATAAATTTAATTACTTTGTTTTGTGTTTTGGTTTCAATGTTGTACAATGGATAAAGGCTACATGAAAAAAAAATCTCACTATTTTCAAATTATTGATAGATAGAATTGTAGGGAAATCATTATTCCTGGTAAAGTTATTTTGTAGGGAGACATTGGATAACAAATCAATTAGATGGTGTGAGTTTGTAATCACATAAAAAATAATTAAATTCTAAGGCTCACATGAGCTCCAAATCACGCATTGATAGAACTAGAGTCACAGATAAAAAGTTTGCATCATTCCAACATATCCACTCCAAAGGCCTAGATGATGAGAATCCACACCAAGAGGTCATATAACCCACTTCTCTAGCTTCGGTTGGGCCTAGTTTCCTAACAATCCATGATAAACGTTCATATGAAATCAAAATTTCAATCTTATCAAGTCAAAACCCAAAGTCTAGGGCAGACTTCTAGAGTCCCAAGTACACCCCTCGATGCTAGAGTTCTCATTTATTGGTATCTCCTTAGTTTGTATAAGTATTATTTATGTTGGCGACCTTTTGTTAGTTTCAAGAGTCGGGTCCTCTCTAAGGCTTCATGAAGTCACAAGGATTGATGTTGGAGAAAGAAAATAATAATATTGGAAAGAAATGTAAGCAGGTTATGACTTTTACTCCAATATCTTGAGTCAAAGGTTTGAAAGGTCTTATATTTGAACCTCCATTCTCATATGATTGATATGAAAAGATGGGAAAGTTAGCAAGTGTGGCTATAAGAAAATATGGAGAAGATATATTAAGAAGATCATTGTGTATTAATCTAGTTGTTATTTGTTATATGCATCCTTTTACTTCCTTACTATTCACCTTCTTCAACATTGAACATTGTTACTTTATTACCATTAACCTTATTCTTCATATAACATTTGAAGTGATATCTTGTTATTACTATCTAGATTATAGATGATGCTTAGTAAATTTCAAAGGATCGGATTCATCTTAAACATATACATATACATAATTATAATCATCTAAAATTTTGGTGTTGTCACCCATGATTAAAAGAAACCTAAATCCATCTTAACTCTAGATCTATTAAGCATCAAGAGGGATCAAATCCCTTGAGGTGCAAACCTTTCCCCATGATAAGGATTATAGTCCTTAGTCTTAGCATAAGTATATTGAGCATATGCATTTCTCATTATTGTTTGAGTTGGATATTATTATTGTGGTTTGAGAGTGACGAAACCTTTTGGTTTCCTATTCTCATGGTGAATTTTAGATCATTTCTACAACCATCTTTATTATTGTGATTTGTTGCTAGTCCTTGGGATCTAGTGAGAATTTCTCTCCTAGATTTTCTAGTTAGTTTTATTTATGTAAATCTATTTAAGCTAGTGTTTGGATTAATAATAATCAATCAAAGGTTTTTTTATTTACAAATTGGTGTTGAACTCTACTCATGAGTGGTTAAAACCACATAATTTGGTATTAGAGCACTTTCCATTTTGATTCTAGGTTTGGGTATTAGCTTTCTTCCTATATGATTTATGGTTTGGGTTTGTCTAAGGAAGACATCTTGTGATTAATTTCTATAATAGATTGGTGCTACATTATTTTGGGTTTGTGACATTCTTGTTTGAAATATGCTTCACTTGGATATTACATATTACAATTGTGGTTTCGATCCTCTGGCATCACTCCATCATAATAATATCCTTCAAATTGCATGGGCGTGGAAAAGATTGATTTAGTCTCTCTCTCTCTCTCTCTCTCTCTTGTGGCTTGTATTGGTTATTTGATACAATAGATTTGAGTCATTACAAATCATTCCATGTCCTCTATTATAATTGTTTCCTCCACTCAAATCTGGGTCATTGAGTCATTAAATATCTATAGTTGCAACCAAACTCAAACCTAGTTTAGTGTGTCTCCTTCAAATCGCAGAATATTTTAGGTTGCAACCACAACCTAGGCATTCACTAGTAACCTTGGCTCAAACAACTGGTTCTGACATCATGCAAGCTACAACTATCAATATGTTGGAATATGATTTGGAGCCATCTCTCCATAGTGCACATATCTAGATCATGACCTTTATGGCCTTGGATACCTATAATTTTGGGTGCTCTTTGCACTACGTAGATCTATGATATGCTAACCTGCAAAAATGAAGAAGTGTGGCACTGAAGCAGATACCACTTGATTAACTTTAGAAATTATTTTCTATCTATGCTATGTGTGATCGATCTGCCTAGTAATTTTCCCCAATGATTTTCCAAATCTATTATTTATCTCTATTCAAATCGAGTATTTACCTCCCACCATTGTTTGTGGATCCGAACTTTGAATTGTTGCAAACCATGTTTGTGGATCCAAAATTTGAATTGTTGCAAACTGTGGTTTGTGGATCTTACAAAACATATTTATATTTCTATTTCTACGTGCAACTAACATTGGAACCATCTTCTTTGACATAATTCATTTTCAAGACTTCAATATTTTTCTTATTATTTAAAAAAGAATATGTTTGAAAAGAAAAATTCATGAAGTTAATTTTTTCCTTTTGAATTTTAAAGAGAGCTAATTATTTGTAACTTATTTTTTTTTTAAATCAAAATTACAAAATCTAGAAAAAAAGGCATAATCATAGTTTGGAAGGAATATTATTTTGAAAACGAGATCTTCATGTATTATTGGGAAGAATTTTAAAAGGAAGGTTATTTTAGTAATATTTCTAAAGATTGTAGCAATGGCCCTTTTCCATTGCATTCAAGATTACGACTACACGATCCATGGAACAATGATGCTTTTCGAAAGGGCGACAAAAATAACCAACACCATTGTCTCGTTAGATGAAAGGTTAACGATATCTCCATCAACAAGACATATTCTCAACTTTCCAAGCGCAAGGTGCCTATCAATGATGGATCCTGCAATCTAGAAGTGCGTTACAATTGGATTCTTGAAATCAACACCTAGTTTTAATACAACCTAATTCATGAAAATGAGAAGGTTTCACTTGCCAAATTGAAGCTCACAAGACTTGTCAAACTCTTAATAAAAAACTATGGAGCAAATCAAAATCCAATTACCACTTGGATGGGGATTATGGAAGCCCTTAGTCTTATGTTCTATCCATCCAACTACAAAAAGGGTATGAACCTCAAGTGGCTTCACCTATATCAAGGTTTCAATATGCATGTACAAGAGTACATTCACCTATTCAATCGACTATGAATCCTTCTCAACATTTCTAATCCAACCAAAAAACTTATTCTTAAATTTAAAAGTGGGTTGCAGGAACATTTGTATTGAGATATAAACTAAATGGATATCACCACACATGATGTTGCATACAATCTCACATAGTTGGTCGAAGAAAATATTTCTCATAAGTGTAGAGTTCAACACTGTTCATCTTATTTCGAAAAGAACGAAACAACATTTTCAAAGACCACACCTCGTGTCATGACAAGTAATCATTCTTCTTCCTCTTCTTTTGATGCCAAGAAAAATGGAAAATTATATATATTTTGTAAGAAAAAAGAATGTGGAAAATCTAAATGTTTTAAATTAAAAAGGAAATGTTTGCTTGTATCATCTCAAGAACAAGGAGTTAATGATGCCCCTATCGAGACTGGTAGTGATGATAGGACTTATGAAGAGTTGAAAGGTCGAATTAATAAAGTTACTTTAATGCACCATCATCCTATTCAATGGAGTGTGATATTTTGTTTGTCACTCATGCCCACCTCACACATGATTTTTTAGTGGATTGTATAATCAACAATGGCTCACAGAAAAATCTGATTGTAAATACCATGGTTGAAATGATGCATTTACCAACGAACCCTCATCCTCATCCATATTCACTTGGGTGGAAGGATAGTGTGTCATCTGCATAGATCAAACACACATGCACTATGTTATTTTCCTTTGTTCCTTAGTTTGTGGTTAAGGTCACATGTGATGTGAACAATATGGGTTGTCATGGTTTGCTACTTAGTAAACCCTATTAGTATGATATGAAATATTCCTATGATGCATATAATAATACATATATTCTACAAAAAGAAACTAAAAAATACCTAATTAGAAACACACCAAAATCAACATTTTGGTATTGACTTGCAAGCATGAACGTAAAGATGTTAATAAAGAAACAATATTGACCTTAATTTCCTTAAGGCCATAATTGCATGGAAGGAAAGCGAATATTACAATTTCTACACCACATTCAAATCTTAATAAGCTTTTGTAAATGTTTTCAAATGTGTTCCAAGAATCAACAACACTTTGTCGTCAAAGAGAAATAAATCATACCATTGATATTCTTCTCGATGTCTCTCTTCCTAATACACCTTTTGATCTAGGTGGATATCGGTGGCCACCCACCTTTTCCAACTGGCTCAAAACAGTTTTCTGGCAATTTTGGCAATTTACTATTTTTAGCAGTTTTAACTTCCGGGGGCCATTTTGAGAGCGTAAATGAAGGTTTTTCAGTATCGAGCTTCTCAATGATAGAAGAACACATGATTAATCCCCAAAAATTAATATCCTCGACGATACCTTTGCAATGGGCTATCATACGCCTAAAGCGGAGATTGTATGCAAAAGTTACGACCCCAGGAAGTTGATGTACTAACTTACCCAGACGAGGCCCACATGACTTTTGGCGCTTCATCTCCTAGGGTTAGGTTTTTGGATGTCTAGGATTTTGACATTCCTGTTTATTGTAAAAAGGCATTCAGAGCCTCATTGTAATAATCTTCTCGCGAATGAGTGCAAACGTCACATCTCTTCTTAGAGATAAGACGCCACCATTCCAACAAGCTTGTTTCTTCTGCATTTTACAGTTTCAGCTTATTTACTTATTGAATAGAAAACCAATTTTACTGTATCTCTGTTATTTTGTGTTAAGAACCTGTTAATAATCTGTAGTCATTTCGTTCTGCTCATAAAATCCAGATCAGTGGTATCAGAGCGGTCTGCTCCTTGTCGTCTTAATGCATGTCCCCAACGAGGTCGGAGTACAAAGAGTTGGGTCTCGACCTTGTTTCTCTTGAGGACAGAAGCTCTCGAATGCCCAAGTGAACTCTCATGGTAGGAGAAAATAAATATGATGGGATAGGAGATCCTTTCAAATTGTTGATTGAGGAATCCCTCACACAACAAAGGAACAAGATGATGGATAGTTTCACGCAAATCCTTTGGCGGCTACCAACAGGCGATGCATCTTCTTCGAGTGGAGGCACCGCCTCCTTCAAGGTACAAATAAACTTCGATATTCCTATATTTGAAGGTCAGATAGATGTAGATGTTGTAGACAAATGGTTGAATCTACTAGAAGGTTATTTTTCTGTCCATAACTTTTCGAATAGAGAAAATATTACTTTTGCACTCCTCAAAGTCGTTCCCCATGTCAAAGATTGGTGGGAAACTTTTTGTGAGCAAAAGGAAACAAAGGAACCCTCATTATTTATAGTCATGTCCACTTGGGAATCCTTCAGGGATGTTATTAAGGAACAATACTAACCTGTCAGAACTTATGACGACTTGTATACCAAATGGACCACACTGCGGCAAGAAAGAGACCAAGCAGTGCCAAAATTCACAAATATATTCCATACCTTGTGCACTAAGCTAGGTATCAAATATTCAAAGCGACATCTAGTGCTCAAGTATAACGACACTCTACATAGATACATCCAGACCGAAATGGAATTTTTGGACATCTCATCCTTGGGCGTGGCCTACTGATATGCCGTCAAAATAAAGCATAAGCTCAAACAAAAGACACGACAATTTGGTCCTGAGAATACCTCTCAACAAAAGCTAGGAAAGGGCAACCCCAACCCATAGAACAAAGGACAAAGAAAATATGGATAGTACCAGGACAACCAATCCAATCCACAAGCAAAGAAGGACACTAGAAAGACAAAGAAAGATACCGGGAAGTGGTGCGACTTCCATAAGATACCTTGGCATAACATTGTAGACTGACGCTCAAAGCAATCACTGGTGGTCGAAGTGAAAGCCTCTGAATCAGATGCGGGTTCTGACTCTGAGCTAGAACTATAAAGGGGAAGATAGATCATTAACGCAGAACCCAGTGCCACCGTTGCTACCACCAAGCTCCATCCCGGTGAACCAGACGAGCCAGAAGAAGGAGAACGCCTCTTCCATTCACAGATGTGGGTAAAAGGCACCCCACTACACTTCATCGTTGATAGCGGTAGCCAAAAGAATCTCATCTCAGCTGAGGTTGTCAAGCAGCTGGCCCTGCCTAAAATTCCACACCCACAACCCTACACTATTGGATAGCTCCACCAAGGAAGCGATCTTTGCATTAGCCAACAACGATCTCCGCATCAGCCAATAGTGCCAACTATTGTACGACATCAAGCCCTTCAAAGATGAGGTATTGTGTGATGTTGCTCCTCTTGAAGTTTGTGATGTTCTTTTAGGCCAACCTTATTTATGGAAACGTCATGTTGTATATGAGTCTAGGCCTCGTAGTGTTATTATTACTTTGAACAAGAAATTGTACAGGATACTTGAGGCAGTCCCACCTAATGCTATTTCCTTGATCTCTACTAAGCAATGATGGAAGGTCATCTCTCAGACGGGGAAGTTTTTGTTCTTTGTGATTCACTCTCAGAATAAGTGAAAGATCAAAGCCACATCCAGGGTCTCTGTGAACGACCTCTCCACACAATAGAACTAAGTAGATAAGGTCGTGGAAGACTAAGATATCTTCTCCTCACCTATTGGGGTACCTCTACACTGCCAGGTCAAGCACCCTATCGTTTTGACCCCTAGTGCACCGCTGGCCAATGGCCCAGTCTATCACCGCTCTCTGTTAGAGAATGAGGAGATCAAGCAACATTTCCAAGAAATGCTCCACAAGGGGCACATCCATCCCATCTCATCACCTTGAGGGAGCCCAATCATGCTGGTACAAAAGAAATATGGAACCCAAAGACTCTGCATTGATTATCAGGCTCTGAATAAAATCATAGTCAGAAACCAATACCCGATTCCCCAAATCGACAACCGCCTTGATCAACTCATGGGGGAAAAATACTTTAGTAAGATTGATCTAAAGTCTGGCTACCACTAGGTCCCGATAGAACATACAGATGTATGGAAAACTTCCTTCAAGTCAAAGGAAGGCCTTTTTGAATGGTTATTCATGCCCTTTGGTTTGAAAAATTCTCCAACCACTTTCATAAGGATGATGGATGATATCCTACGACCATTAACCAATAATTTTGTAGTGGTGTATATGGATGACATTCTCATTTACAACAAGACTTGGGTCAAACACTTGTAGCATATTCAACAGGTTTTGCACACCCTGCGACAACACAAGCTATATGCCAACTTGGAAAAATGCTCCTTCGACATGGACAGAGTCCATTACTTGGGATACATCATTGATGAGCATGGCGTACATGTGGATCCAAAAAATATCCAAGTCATCCATGACTGGTCAGCCCCATCCACACTCACTAAGATTCAGAGCTTCTTGGGCCTTGCCAATTTCTACTGCAGGTTCGTGTTGGGATTCTCCCATATTGCACGGGCCCTCAGCCAAATAACCATGGGTGGTGGTAAGGATAAATTTGTGTGGGGCCGGTCCCAACAACAAGCGTTCGATGATTTGAAGCAACGCTTGTGCTCAACCCTAGTACTTTCACTACCATACCTGCAACATCCCTTTGAGATTGAGACATATGATTTAGACTATGCGGTGGGCGTCGTTCTCACTCAGCACGGCCACTCCGTGGCTTATCATAGTGAGACACTATCAAATGTTTTCTGTAAGTACCCTACTTACAACAAAGAAATGTACTCCATTGTGAAAGACTGCCTCCAGTGGAGACATTACATTCTTGGGAAGGAGACAGTCATCCACACTGATCATAAGCCACTGCAGTTCATGCAGACACAAGGAAAATTGCAGAATGATCGCCATCAAAAGTGGTCCACATACTTGCAACAATTCCACCTCAACATCAAGTATAAAACATGAAGCACCAATCGCATAATTGATTGCCTTAGTAGACCGCCAGTCACGACACTCACCACGGTGCTAGACTCTTGTGGCCATGAGACCTCTGGATGTCCCCAAATCTATGAGACAGACCCAGACTTCGCCACCACCTACCAAATGTTGGGTGCAAATGAAATTGTCGATAATTTCCATCTTCAGGATGGGTTGTTGTGTCGACTGGGCCATATCTATGTTCCATCAAGCGAGAGAGCGAAGATGATTTGGGAATCCCACTACAGTCGGGTGGAAGGACACTTTGGCGTCGAAAAGACAGTGGCGATGCTACAGAAACATTTCTACTGGTCGAAACTTCAACAGGAGGTTAGCAAGTATATCAGGTTTAGGTCCTGCACTGCTTGCGCTATTACCAAACCGACCACTAGGAAACAAGGCCTGTACACCCCTCTTCCTACTCCTGACAGGCCATGGGAATCCATCTCAATGGGATACATGTCCGGCCTCTCGTCGACCAAGCAAGGAAATGATTGTGTTTTTGTGGTTGTTGATCGCTTTTTTAAGATGGCGATTCTAGTTGCCTACAAGAAGAACATCATAGCAAAGGTCACTGCCCAACACTTCTTTGAATGAGTCTGGGTACATTTTGGAATCCCACAAACCATGGTCTCATATTGGGACAATATATTTCTCAACACATTCTGGTCGAGCCTCTGGTCACTACTGGACACCAAGCTCACCAAATCCACGACCTTCCACCCCCAAACAGATGGCCAAACCGAAGTCGTAAATCAAATGATTGTGCATATCCTTCGCATGCATAATTCAAAGAACCCTGGTACATGGGATGAGATCCTTCCCTATGTCCAACATAGCTACAACCGATCCCTGCATAGCTCAACCAGCCACATCCCCTTTTAGGTGGGGTTGGGATTCCAACCATTGGGTCCCATAGATGTTGCACTTCCCCTTGCGGTCAACTCGACCAACACATATCTTTCTCCAACTGAAGTTTACAAAGCCACCTGGTTCATTGAGCGGATCCAACACATCCGCCAATAGGTTTAGGATATCCTACAAAAGTCCAATGACAAGTACAAGCAGTGCCATGATCAACATCGAATGCCACATAAGTTTCAGGTGGGCGACAAATTTTGGTTGCACTTGTAGAAAGAACGCCTTACATGACCCCATCGGAAGCTTCACCCATTCTGTTATGGGTTGTACACCATCAGCAAGGTCGTGGGGGATAATTCTTTTTAACTCAACATTCCTCCTTTCCTTGGCCTACACCCAGTGTTCAACGCGGATCTCCTTCGTCGTTATTTCCCACCATTATTGGACACCTCAGATGTAGAAGAACAAATGACACCAACAGAGCTCAACCCTGAATGCATACAACATATATCCAATGATCAAATTGTGGACACAGAGATCAACAACACTCGACAACAAAGGATCTAGCTTTATCGAGTCATCAAAGCAGGGCAGCTCCTACACCAAGGCAAGTGGCTTAAACGGGGCCAAATTCAACAGAAATTTCCTCATCTGATGGGGGAACTCAACACAATGTATACCATTTATTCCTAAGGAGGGAGGATTTATCTAGGTGGATATCGGTGGCCACCCACCTTTTCCAATTTTCTCAAAACAGTTTTATGGCAATTTTGGCGATTTACTATTTTTAGCAGTTTTAACTTTCGGGGCCATTTTGAGGGCCTAAATGAAGGTTTTTATGGATAGATATTCTCAATGATATACAAAGGAATTATTGATCCCCCAAAATGAATCTCCTCGATGATACCTTTCCAACGGGCTATCATACGCCTAAAACTAAGATCGTATGCAAAAGTTACGACCCCGGGAAGTTGATGTACTAACTTACCCAGACGAGGCCCACATGACTTTTGGAGCTTCATCTCCTAGGGTTAGATTTTTGGATGTCTAGGGTTTTTGAAATTCCTTTTTATTGTAAAAATTACTTCAGATCCTCATTGTAATAATCTTCTATCAAATGAGCGCAACCGTCACATCTCTTCTCAGAGATAAGCCGCCACCATTCCAACGAGCTTATTTCCGCTGCATTTTACAGTTTCATCTTATTTACTTATTGAATAAAAAACCAGTTTTACTATATCTTTGTTATTTTGTGTTAAGCACCTGTTAATAAACTGTAGTCATTTCGTTCTGCTCATAAAATCTGGATCACCTTTATATTTCATGATCCGGATTATTTTCGGCACGAAATGAGAACGGAGATATAATAAAGAAATGCACAGAGATATCACGTATATCCAGTAATATAACAGAAATATATCAAAGGTGCAACCATAAACACAGAGATACAGTAATACACGATTTCTATTAATGAAAGAAATGTACAGAGACTGTAAAAATACAAAGTGAAAGACTCACTAGAATGGTGGCAGCGTATCTCTGAGAAGAGATGTGACGGCTACTCACATTCGCAAGAATATGATTACAATGAGGCTCTAGAGGCCTTTTTACAATAAACATGAATGCCAAAAGTCCTAGACATCCAAAAACCTAACCTTAGGAGATGAAGCGCCAAAAGTCATGTGGGCCCCATTTGGGTAAGTTAGTACATCAACTTCCCGGGGTTGTAACTTTTGCATACAATCTCCATTTTAGGTGTATGATAGCTCGTTGGAAAGGTATCATTGATGAGATTCATTTTGGGGGCTCAATTATTCATTTGACTATCATTGAGAACCTCGATCTCAAAAAACCTTCATTTAGGCCCTCAAAATGGCCCCGGAAGTTAAACCCTGCTAAAAATAGTAAATTGCCAAAATTGCCAGAAAACTGTTTTGAGCCAGTCAGAAAAGGTGGGTGGCCACCGATATCCACCTGGATCATTTCATTTCAAAGATTCAAAGTGATGAAATTAAGAGGCAATTTTGAGATCACTTGATTAAAGGTTTCATTAATCCTAGCATCACCAATCTTGCTTGTACTTAATAAATATCAAAATTCTCCATCATTTCGTCCCTCTGTCACATGAGAGATTGCTCAAGCAACAGACTGATAGGATCGTCTGCTCCATCAATTTTGTTTTCTTCCACCATTGAGGGTTTCTTGGGTGTGCGAGAGCGATTGTCTTCAAGAGAGACAAGATCGAGACCCAACTTGCTATACTCAGACATCGTCGGGGACATGCACTGAAAAAAACAATCCAGAGAAGCCTGCTCTGATACCACTGATCCGGATTATTTTCGGCATGAAATGAGAGCAGAGATATAATAAAGAAATGCACAGAGATATCGCGTATATCCAGTAATATAACATAAATATATCAGAGGTGCAACCATAAACACAGAGATACAGTAATACACGATTTCTATTAATGAAAGAAATGTACAGAGACTATAAAAATACAGAGTGAAAGACTCACTAGAATGGTGGCAGCTTATCTCTGAGAAGAGATGTGACGGCTACTCGCATT
>SNQJ01S0004561.1:235480-301144 GCA_010110895.2 Picea sitchensis
CATCCAAAAACCTAACCCTAGGAGATGAAGTGCCAAAAGTCATGTGGGCCCCGTTTGGGTAAGTTAGTACATCAACTTCCCGAGGTCGTAACTTTTGCATACGATCTCCGTTTTAGGCGTATGATAGCTCGTTGGAAAGGTATCGTTGATGAGATTAATTTTGGGGGCTCAATTATGCCTTTGACTATCATTGAGAACCTCTATCTCAAAAAACCTTCATTTAGGCCCTCAAAATGGCCCTGGAAGTTAAAGCCTGCTAAAAATAGTAAATTGCCAAAATTGCCAGAAAACTGTTTTGAGCCAGTCGGAAAAGGTGGGTGGCCACCGATATCCACCTAGATCAATCCTCCCTCCTTAGGAAGAAATGGTCTCCATTGCGTTGAGTTCCCGGGGGAGAGGGAAAAGCGTTTGCTGGATCTGCATCTGGGTGAGCTGCTTGTATTGCTGGAGACGTCGTGCTGCTTAGTTTGTGGAAGTTTGTCATGAACCTGTTGAAGTTGAGGTTGTTCAACAAGTCGAGCTACATGAGAGGAAGGTGTGAAGAAGGAATATTTGTGCTTTGTTGCAACCTTGTCGACCTGCTTCTGTTGGATAGAAGGTGCAGGGGGTGAGACTGTAGTGGTTGCAATGTCCTTCTGTTCCCCTTTTGAATAGATTGTGAAGAAGCTAAATTTTTCAGTATGAGATACTACCTTGCGACACTTTTTATGTGAAACAATAGTTGGAACTACCTCTGGTATTCTGTAGAGATGGCCCCCCAAAGTAACAATGACACTACGGGGTCGAGACTCATAAATAGCATGGCACTTCCACATATATGGCTGGCCCAAGAGAACATCACATACATCCAGTGGGGCAAAATCACATAATACCTCATCCTTGAAGGGATGGATGTCGTATGACAATCAACATTGTTGGTTGACACAAAGATCTTGTCCTTGGAAAAGCCTCCCAATGTTGTATGGCTGCGGGTGTGGTGTTGTCGACAATCCCAACTGTTTGACGACCTCTGCTGAGATGAGGTTCTTCTGGCTTCCACTATCAACAATAAAATGCAGCGGGGTCCCCTTCACCCACATCTGTGAATGAAAAGGCGCTCCCCCTCTTCAGGATCTGTTGGTTCTTTTGGTTGAATTGCTGCGGTCGCGACAATAGCAATGGGGTCTGCGTCAATGATCTGTCCTTTACCTGTATTTTCAAAATCAGATTCTGAATCAGGGTTCGGCTCCTTGTCTTTGATCTTGACTACCAATGACATTTTTGAGTGACATTCATCGGTGTTGTGCCAGGGGATTTTGTGGAAATCACACCATTTTCCGGTGTCCTTCTTTGTCCTCCCGTGACCCTTCTTTTCCTGTGTCTTGGACTGGTTTTCGGGAGATTGTTTGTTAGGGCCGTCTTTGTCATACTTTAGTTGTTGCAGATTTGCAGACCCAAATTCCCGTTTGTTCTGGTGCTTAAATTTCTGCTCAATTTTAACAGCATATCGATAAGCAGCACCGAGTGATGAGATGTCCAGAAAATCCATTTCATTCTAGATGTATCTGTGTAGAGCCCCACAGTATTTCAGAACCAAATGTCGCTCGGAGTCTTTGATACCCAACTTGGTGCACAAGGTATGGAAGGCATTGGTGAACTCCGAAATTGCTTGGCCCCTCTCTTGCCGCAGTGTGGTCCATCTCATGTACTGGTCTTTGTAGTTGCCAACAGGGTAATACTGTTCTTTTACAACATCCATCAAAAAATCCCATGTGGGATCGACCCCATATATTCCAGACTCCTCTGTGGAACTTTTCTCCCAGTAAGTTTCCCACCAATGCTTGACATGAGGGAGAGCTTTAAGGAGTGTGAAGGTGATCTTTTCTTTGTCGGAAAAATTGTGAACAAATAAATAACCTTCTAGCAGAGTTAACCACTTTTCTAGGGCTTCTGCATCTATTTGTCCTTCAAATACAGGAATATCAAAATTAACTTGTACTTTGAAAGGCGAGGTGCCTCCAAAGTGGCCGCTTGATGAATATGCACCTGATGCTATTGGAAGGCATTTAAGGATGTGGGGAAAATTCTCCATCATTTCATCCCTCTGTCACATGAGAGCTTTCTCAAGCAACAGATTGATAGGATCGTCTACTCTATCGATTTTATTTTCTTCTGCCATTGAGGGTTTCTTGGGTGTGCGAGAGCGATTTTCTTCAAGAGAGACAAGATCGAGACCCAACTTTCTATACTTGGACCTCGTCAGGGACATGCACTGAAAAAAACAATCAAGAGCAGCCTGCTCTGATACCACTGATCCAGATTATTTTCGGCACAAAATGAGAGCGGAGATATAATAAAGAAATGCACAGAGATATCGCATATATACATTAATATAACATAAATATATCAAAGGTGCAACCATAAACACAGAGATACAGTCATACACAATTTCTATTAATGAAAGAAATGTACAGAGACTGTAAAAATACAGAGTGAAAGACTCGCTAGAATGGTGGCAACTTATCTCTGAGAAGAGATGTGACGGCTACTCGCATTCACAATAAGATGATTACAATGAGGATCTAGAGGCATTTTTACAATAAAAAGGAATGCCAAAAGTCCTGGACATCCAAAAACCTAACCCTAGGAGATGAAGCGCCAAAAGTCATGTGGGCCCTGTTTGGGTAAGTTAGTACATCAACTTCCCGGGGTCGTAACTTTTGCATACGATCTCCGTTTTAGGCATATGATAGCTCGTTGGAAAGGTATTTTTGATTAGATTCATTTTGGGGGCTCAATTATGCCTTTGACTATCATTGAGAACCTCGATCTCAAAAAACCTTCATTTAGGCCCTCAAAATGGCCCCGGAAGTTAAAGCCTGCTAAAAATAGGAAATTGCCAAAATTGCCAGAAAACTATTTTGAGCCAATCGGAAAAGGTGGGTGGCCACCGATATCCACCTGAATCATTTCACTTCAAAGATTCAAAGTGATGAAATTAAGAGGCAATTTTGAGATCACTTGATTAAAGGTTTCATTAATCCTAGCATCACCAATCTTGCTTGTACTTAATAAATATCAAACTTGGCATATTTGTATTGATTTTGGGGCATTAAATAAAATCACCGTAAAAAATCAATATCCACTTCCTTGCATTGATGATTTGCTTGATTATCCTCAGGGTGAACAATTATTCACCAAAATTGATCTTGAAAGTGGATATCATCAGGTCAGGGTTCAAGTAGAAGATACTTGGAAAATAGATTTTTAACCAAAATGGGTTTTTTTGAATGACATGTGATTCCTTTTGAGCTCACCAATTCCCCAAATCTCTTTATGATATTAAGGAACGACATTTCCAGAGATTGTATTGATATATTTTTTATCATCTATTTACATGATATTCTTGTTTTCTCTCACATATGGAAGACACATCTCCAACACTTGTATAGCTTCTTTGTTTACTTGAACAAAATCAAATTTATGCTAGTCTCTCAAAGTGTTATTTTGCTCAAACTGCAATCTCTTACCTTCATTTTATCATCGATGCATGTGGGATTAAGGTGGATCATACTAAGTCTGAAGTTCTCTACAATTGGCCTATTCCTTTGAGTCTGAAAAATTTAAGGAGTTTTCTTGGTCTTGCCAATTTCTATTATAAGTTCATATTTGGTTCTTCAGAATTTGCTTTGCATTTACATTAGTTGACAAGGAACAATGTTTTTTTCAAGTGGATACAAGATCATTATCATGCTTTTAATATTTTGAAAGAAAAATTGTGTTATGCACCTGTACTTGTTTTGTTCGATCTCTCACAATGTTTTTAAATAAAGACTGTTGCTTCATAATTTGCACTAGGACTAGTTTTGATGAAAAATGATCACCCAATGGATTATCATTTAGAGGAATTTTCAGAAGCCAAAAGAAACTAATCCACATAAGATAAAGAATTTATGCATTGGTTCAATCTATCAAATATTGGAGGCATTATTTGATGGGAAAATAAACTATTGTGCATATTGGTAATTTACCTTTGAAGTTTCTTCAACTCGAAACCTAAATTGAAGAAGCTTGACATATGAAATGGGTATCCTATTTGCAGAAATATCATTTGGTTATCAAGTATAAAAAGGGAAACACAAATACAATGGCCAATTTTTTTATCCAACCACCTTCATTTCATTCCTTAACAGTTCTCACCACTTCACATATTGGATTTCAAACTTGGACTACACAATATCTAGATGATACAAATTTTGGGCACACCTATAAGAGTCTCCAACATATAACCTCTTCCAACTCAGTTCCTTTGCAATATTTTCATATCAAGGAAGGATTGTTTTACAATTTTGATAAATTATGTGTACCTTGTGATCATCACTTATCTCTTTTCAAAGATGCACATTTTACTCTCTACGGTGGTCACTTTGGAAAGAAAAAGACTCTTCATCATATTTAGTTATTTTTCTACTAGCCTCACATGCAATAGGATGTTCTTCATTTATTGAAGTAATGTGCAGTATGTTGTTGCTCCAATCAGCTAACAAGAAGCTTGGTTTGAGTTTTCATTTACCCATTCCTTATTGTCCTTGGGAAATCATTTCCATGGATATTGTTAGTGGTTTTCCCATAATTGTTTTCTACCATGATTGCATTTTTGTGATTGTTGATAGATTTAATGAGATGGCTAAGTTCATTACTTGTCACAAAAATAGTTCTACTCGTGACTTAGCCCAACTATTATTTGACTTTGTTTGGTGATCCTTTAGTCTTTCCACTATCATTGTGCATAATCATGACTCACATTTTGTGGTACATTTTTGGCATTCCCTTTGGAAAATATTATAAACTTCTCTCAATTTTTCCACCACCTTTCATCCACAAACAAATGGTCAAATTGAAGTGGTTAACCATACCTTAGTACAAAGTATTCACATCTAGCATCACACTTATCCATCCAAATGGGATTTAAGTCTTACCCATATTCAACATGCATATAATTGAGCAATTCACTCCTCCATTGGCCATTCTCCCTTTGAGGTATGTCTTGGTTTTCAACCTTTCGCTCCCTATGAGTTTCCCTTATCTTTTCCTCTTACAAATACATCACATCTTCAAAAGGAGTAAGATAGGGCACATACTTTTGTTCAACACTTGCAATCTCTCCAATCCAAAGTCATTCATATTCTTCAAAAGACTCAAGAAAATAAGAAACAACTCATGGACCAACACTGTGTTCTAGACCAGTTGCAAGTCGGTGACAAAGTGTGATTTCATTTGGAAAAATGTCGATTTCAAGACAAAGCATATAGTAAGGTCAAACCCATTTGGTATGACCCCTACTCAATCATCCAACAAGTATATGGAAATATTTTTTTCCTTGATATTCCAACTCACTTGGGAATTCATGATGTGGTCATTGTTGATCTTTTCAAACCCTATCATGAGGCAACATTGGAAACAAAGATCCTGACCAGTCATAATGTAGATATTGTTCCTGATTTTCAGCCTCTACTTGATGCAGATTAGGTTTTTTACTAGAAGACTCACAAGAATCATCGGGGGTCCACTACTTCTGACCTTGTTGCTAAACAAGGCCAAATTCTACATCGGGATCATTGGATTTCTCACCACCATATGCAACAACATTTTCCCTATCTCCTCAAATCATTGGAGGTCAATACTTATGTTGTTGGGAGGAATGATAGGGATCCTAGTCCTTAGTCTTAACATACGTATATTGAGCATGTGTATTTCTCATTATTATTTGAGTAGGATATTATTATTGTGGTTTGAGAGTGATGAAGCCTTTTGGTTTCCTATTTTCATGGAGTAGTTGAGATCATTTCTCCAACTATCTCTATTATTGTGATTCATTGCTAGTTCTTAGGATCTAGTGAGCATTTATCTCTGGGATTTTCTAGTTACTTTTCTTTATGTAAATCTATTTAAGCTAATATTTGTCTTAATAAAAATTAGTCAAAGGTTTCTCTATTCACACGCTGGTGTTGAACTATGATCATGAGTGGTTAAAACCACATCCCTCAAGTATTTCACTCTAAAAAAAGGTTTGCACCTCAAGGGATTTGATCCCTCTTGATGCTTGATAGATCTGGAGTTAAGATGGATCTAGGCTAGTGGTAAAGATATTTATACTACCACTCACAAAATTTACAATATTAAGGTCATGTTATGCCTAGTTTATATTTTATTATTTTATGTTAATAGTCCTAGTCCTAATGTTAGTCTTGAGTTTTCTTAATGATTAGGGTTGTTAGTTAAATGCCAATAATGCATTTCCTTAAGCAGTGAGTCCTAATAACCCCTAACAACTCTTCTACCCTTAAGAGACATTAAGTAATGAGTCCTAGTATCCCCTAACAACCCTCCTACCATTAAGAGACATTTTTTGAAAGGTAGTTGGGGAAAATTATTAATATATTACTACATGATGGTGCTCCTAAACATCATATATGAACCACTCTTAACCTTTTTCTTAGGTAGAGACATTTTGTAACATGTCAATATTTTACTTGATGTTTTTTTTTTGACAAATAAATGGTTTTTAACTCATCAACCCCTTGTTGTTTGCTTCCATTGATGGTTGATTGTGATAAACCTAGACATATATGTGGAATTACTTATATTGTGATGAGAATTAATAATCCTTGTTGTTGATTTACTTATCACCATTGTTATTAATAATTGTTATGTAACATTGATGATATTTGATGGTGATTTAGCATGGTTAGTCATTGTAATGACGTGGTTGATATTATAGTCATTTGTTGAATTACATGCATATTAATGTATGTCCTCGTTATTCCACTCTTGATTTACAATGATGATGTTGCATGTACATGGTATTATTTGAAGGACTAATATGTTACAAGATGAGACACTAATGGAAAAAATGGGGAAATGCACTCAAGGGAAAGGGCTCATGACTCAATCAAGATGACCACCCTACCCTAGAGCTTAGGAAGCCTTGGGGAAGGGGGAAACTTGAAAATAACCACTAAATTTAACTAGGGTAAAAGGTCTAAGGAGAAATATTTGTAACTTACTTTTACCTTATTATTTCACTTCTAATTTCATTCTCAAGCCCAATTTCACCCTTGCATGAGAAGGGTGTAACATCCCCATTTTAGCTATGTGTAATTAAATGTGATGTAAGATCGCAGGACTGAAGATGTGATTTGTAAGAATTATATATATCGTAATAATAATAAAAAATGTGACACCAATTGTAGGTGGAGATAGACTGAGTAATTGGGGGCTAAGTTTCCACAAGAGAGGGGAATGTTTGAGAAAGGGGTCTAAAGGGGGGGGGGATTATTCATGGGTATTAATTCCAACCCACTTTCCTAAAATATTATCTTGAGTGAACCTTCTAATTTCCTTTTGAGTGTATGAGAGCCTAATCATTAAACACATGTAAGAGGGGTTGGTGGGAAAATTCACATCCCATAGTTATGAGAGCATGGGGGTTGAGTACAATCAACCTTGTGGAGTGTGAGAGTAAAATTAGATGGGTAAAGGGAAATTTGAATGGCCATTTTGGGCAATTTTTTGAGAAACAAGGTAGTGGAGAGCATTGGAGCTTGAAGGAAACCATAGTAGGTGTTGTGGGAAACTTGTTGGATCTCTTACTACATGAAAAGGTAGGTTGTTAGGATTATAGAGAGGGATATTTCTGTGTGATATATTTTCCCTAGAACAATGAGTTGTTGTGTGTGTTTTCCTATGGTATCTAGCATCCCTAGAGTCCCTAGCAATAGATATTCATATCCGACCTTGTGTTAGATCCCTAGAGGGAAGTGGGAAGGCTTGAGAGACTCCATGTAGTGAGGGGGGATCCCATTCCTTGGGTTGTGTAGGTTGAGGGGAAGAGAGATGGAGGATTGGGATATATGTAGGAAAACTAGTTTGTTATGGGAGTGAATTGGACTGTGAGAGACACCCTCTTTTGTGGATTTGTAGCCCCAACTGAGGGGTGATTTGTTGCTGATATTTGGAGCATAAAATATACTGGTGGGAGGAACATTTTCCCCTTGCATTTGGTTTCCTATTTTCTTATTAAAAGATAAGTTCTTTTATCTTTATTTACTAGTTTTATTCATGGGTTTTATTGTTGTGCATGTTAATCTGATTTTTAAAGTGAATTTATGTTGTTGTCTGTTGGTCCTTGACCAATTTTTGGAGATTCTTGGTCATGTTTGACCTCTTTTGGGACATCTACAGGCTGGTCGAAGGCAGAGCGCAAGTCGAAGCAGAGATCACAGGATCTTGACCCCTTTTTAGGGAAGTTTTTGGGATTAGGGTTTATGTAACGGGTATGGGATGTCAGCCCATGGGTTTACCCATGTTTAGGCCCATTTTGTAATGTATAAGTAGAGGGTTATTGAAGTCTAAGAAGAGGATGCTAAGTGCTAGAGTTCTATCTATGTGATTGCAAAGGCTTCATGCATAGTGTATGTTAAGACTTGCAGAGATAAGTGCAAGTGATTGTAGGAAGGATTTGTGCTATGACCTAACTTGGGGAAGGAGGATCTAGCGAGGCACATAGATCTCATGTCCTATGCGGAGTAGGGTTTTTGGGGTCTATGCTTGTAGAATATTGACAGAAGATAATAAATAAAATAAGAGTTGGTGGACGTAGCCACACACTAGGGTGAACCATGTATATCTTGTGTTATGGTTGCTTTGTTCATTATGGTTGTATGTTAGTGATTTGATTCATGCTTAGTGCCGATATCTTTATGTATGATGCATTTTTGGTATAATAGCTTAGTGCTTGGTAAGGTGAATGAATGATAGATCTCATCTATCTCTCCATGCTAAGTGCTTGAATGTGTTAGATCTTGTTGAATACTGCGCTGCTCTGTAATTAGGGTTTGGATCTGTGATGTGAATAAAGGTTAAATACTGATGAATGTTAACTGCTAAGTTCTTCTTAGAGTGGTGTGATCACAAATCTGTGTCCCAGCTAGGTTGTAGACATTTTAGTCCTGCAACCACCCCTTCCTCTACCTTGGGTGAGACTTCATTTGCTTTGTAGGTGTTGCTGAAAGGGCTGGTAGTTAGGGTTTTGTTGGTGTGTTGTTGAAGCATTGAACCCTGGGTATGCCCCTATGCCAAAAAATGGTTCCGTTGTCGGGAGCTGAAACTATGATTGCTGGGAACTGAAGAAAATAAAGCTTTGTGTATAGATCTGCTACTTTAGTGTGCAATATTCTACTTAACTTGCGAAGCTCTACACTAATAAGAGAAGTCTGATATGAAGAAAAGAGGTAAGACCTTGAAGCTTTGTGCTCTGAGAAAGGTAAGATAAGTGAAATTTTTTATTTTGAAAGTATTAATCTAGGTATGTTTGATAAAAAAATTCATAGTCTAAAAACTAGGGCACAATTAGATGAAAGAAGATTCGATATGAATAGCTCTGATAGAAATAATGAAAGGTATGTTATTCCTATGCATAGAAAGAATGTTTGGACTAACAAATGGATGCAGGATCCTAGAAAGAATTTTTTGCAGGTTAGTTACTGTGATCCCATTGCACAGTACAGGAAAAGTTGGGCATCATTTAAGAGAAAGAGAGCATTAACCTTTTGTTACAGTTGTAGAAGACTGAGACACCTTGATAAGGAATGCCATGGTAGAAGACCTAGTTGTCTTTGCTGTAAAGATATGGACCATGAAGTTTTGGATTGTCCTAGAATGATTGATAAAGTTGAAAAGATGAATATGAAACAAGAAAAATATGAGATAGGCCAAGAAACTAAGGATATGATAGAACCCCAGAAAGAATTAGAGATTGTATTACTACAGATGAAAGAAACCTTGAATGACCACATAAATATCAACTTATCAGAGGTCTTAAAAGAGAAAGATTACATAGAAACAAGAATAGGAGACTTCGACATAGACTGTGTCCTGGATGAGGAAACACAGGTGAATATCATGACAGAAAGAACTTGGGAAATTTTGGGAAAGCCTCCTATGATTCCTTCATTGGGAGGAATAGGATTATTTAGAGGAAAGTTGATAACCCTATGTGGAAGACTTACCTAGATATCTATGAATTCTCATGGCACTTCGATAGAAGAATAATTTGAGACCGTTAAGTTTTTTGAGAACAACACCCCATTTGCTATCTTTATAGGAAAAACCTGGATTGAGAAAGATTAGATATGAAGGAAACACGAAGAGCAGGATCTAGAACATAAAAGTAAAGAGCTAAGATATTTCATGGCTAGGAGAATAGCGCACTTACTGGAGGAACAAGAGAACCAGTCGAAGCTACTCAAGACCAAAGATATGGATGTCGAAGTTGAAAGGACATAGGAAGATTGGAGGCACCTGTCTGTACAAGAGAGTAGAGCACCTACCCCAGAAACAGAAGAAGTATTACCCTTGAATCCTATGAAAGACCCTCCACAGTGCGAAGTTACCATGCCAAGAGGAGATAAGAAAGATAATGGAAAGAGGAAACTAGTGATTCAGATCACAGGAAAGAAGGCAAGAAAGATCAATAAGAAGAGGGAAAAATTAGAAAAATTACAAGAAGCTCCAAAAAGAACTTCGCAGAAGGAAGGTTTCCAGAATTTGAACTTCGTCGGAATATCAGTATAGCACAGAATGACACTTCACCATGGCAAAGCAATATAACCATTGGAGGCATTATGACAGTTAGATCGATGCTCTCGAATGGTTAAGGAAGCATTTATGGCCTGAAAGTTTTCCATTGGAATGTTGGGACTGCGCCATAACGAATGGAATTGCATTGAATAAGGCTTTGTGACCCATTGAAAGAAACTGTTACGGTGATATCTATTTATCGCATCGAGCGTTGCACCAAGATTTTTTTTTCCAATTGTGATTATCCGAGCCCACAGAGAACTAGTTGATTTCACGTAGTGATCATTGAGACCTTGCCATCCATTCTGTTAATAGTGAGTATTGTTCACCGAATTGAGATATAAGATCTCGAGTGTGCATGTCGAACAAATTTAGCACAACAGAAAAATATGTCGAAGAGATTCTAATAGACCTCATGGTTGAGAAGGTTATGTCCACAGGCATCCAAGCCTCATAGAATCAAGGAGTGCAAGCATCCCCATCGACTGCTTGTGGATCTGAACCATCCCGAGCTACAACCGAGAAAAGAACCAAGCATCGTGATGACTTGGCGAATGTAAATCTAATTCCATCCATCCTACCCGACTACATCCCACCCCTGGTCGGTGTGGTGAGTTGTGATAGTGTCCTGAGGGACTTCGACTACACAATCATCATTGCATGCCTTCCAAAGGGAATACAAGCAGTTAGACCTCAGTTGGAGAGGATTCCAACCTTGAAGATCAATGATTATAACCTAGGAGACTGCAAGAGATATGGCATGCTTTCTCCTCACAAATATTTGACCGAGATGAAGGGGAAGAAATCGAAGATCATCCCCCAGCCATGGGCTATGGACATCGCGGGGTCCACTGTCTTGAACGTGATGAAGATACCACATTTGAAAGGCACCAAGAGGTTAACACATGCATTAAGATCCTACTGTCATGCTTCCATGGTGGGTATCTATGGTTATACAAACGCATCACCATCAATCCAGCACTGATCCATAGGATCACTGGATTGAGCATGCAGGGACCAGACCCACAAGAATTTTATCCATGGAAGGTTGCAGACCACGCCCTGGCACAGAAGATCAAAGACACCTATGGCAATGTAGAGAAAGGGACGTGAGGCTAAAAGGTAGCCTCCATTCAGAATGGTGTAGTGCGCCTTGCTTGCCAATTGATTGCTGGTAATCTAGTAAGAAAGAACATACCCACGCAGGTCATAGGGTTTGTCGTTGACCTTGCAGGAAAATGCGTGGAAGGACTATAGATGAACTGGGCCTATTACCTAGTAAATCAGTTAGAATTGGATTGTTGTGAAGCTCAGGATTAGGGCTATCACTTCCATTTCAGTTGGCTGCTAATCCTCATTGCGTTTACTTCTTGGGAGATGCTAGAAGGTGCGACCTTCCTTGACATTGACCCATCTGAGCCACTAGCTGCGAAGTTCACCACGCTATGGTATTCGAGAAATATGGGGAAACAATGGCAGTCGAACACAGTATTCCATACCTACTACCTACGGCTGAATAGGGCTATTGAGTCTTTCCCTCGTATGACACCGAATACCCTGGACAAGTTCAAGCCCATTATGAAGTTCCACATAGATAGTAATTTTATTTATATTACTGCGCGTGTAGATGAAAGTAAAGAAGAGATTCGGTCCTACTACAAGCTCACAAAGGAGGACCTGGAAGAAATCACTAAGGAATGGTCCGCGGAGTTCCTTATACTAGTCGACCAGGCAGCACTGTCCGATCCCAACCTCATTGGAAGTCTGGTGGTTACTCACGAAGAGTATGATGTACCCAACAATAGAAGGAAGAAAAATAAGGAAGATGTACAGGAAATACACAACACATCAGAAGAGACTACATCAGATTCACCTAGTGGAGGAGGATACGACGAAGTGGACAAAGAAGAAAAAGAAGGGGAATAAGACAAGTAGAAGCAAGGAGAAGTAACATCGCCTAGGAACCCCCTTGAAGAGGTAGAGACATCTAATAAAAGAAAGGTTTCCCCATTGAAACCTACATCATGAAATAATTCCAAAGCGAGTAAGCCAAAGTTGCAGACTGTACTCACAGTCGATGACTTCGACTTCATTATCGCAGCTGTATCAGATGCCTCAGAAGATATTTTGTAGAGAACTGAAGCCAAACAAGAAGCCATGTATGATAGAATTGAAACAGAGCTGAGAGGAGTACAACAAGCCTTTCACTCTAGCCGCGCAGTGTCCACTGCACCCTTGCCACCAGAAGAACCAGAGTTAGGAGATGACCCTGCCCAACTCCATAGAATAGATGATGTGACCAAATCTCACCTTCATTGCGTGCATGAAGAAAAAGAACAAGTCTCAGTGGACCTGAAGCAAGAACAATAGAAAATCATAGAGAAACACCGAGTTTCACAGTAGGAGAAGGATGACCTACAAACCAAGTTCGAAGAAAATAAAGCAAAAATCCAATAGGAGAAAGAACAGTTGCTCGTAGAGTAGGTTAGAGTTAAAGAAGCGGTCAACAAAGAACTTTTCTCTGTGATGGGTTTAGAGCAAATGGAGGAAGACCCAGTGGAGAATCAAGTGACAAAGCTTGTTGAAGCAATTCAACAACTTCAACATAGAGTCGCATGACTAGAGCTACAAACAGTGCCAAGCACTCCGCAAGAAATGAGAGACTAGAGAGAAGAAACTACCCAGAGCATAGTTGAAAGGATCAAAGAATTAGCCATGGAATGTAACCATCTAAGTAGTCGCAGTGCACAAAATTATGAGCATCTTACTGATGACCCTGAACTAAAAACACTGGAGTTGTAGCTCTATGAAGAAAATAAACAAGCAACAATAGTACACGCACAGTTGAAACTCCTGTCAGTAGTTGAGAGGATGAAAAGATCCCAAGAACAACTCACAACTCAACAACAGGTCCATGCCATACAAAGAAAATTCACGGAAGTGACTCAAAATCTCCAGCCAGTCTAGGATGCAACTTGCCTACTTTTTGAGGATATTGAAGGCCGAGGAGTAGAACTAGAACAAGTAGTCACTTCGGTAGAATGACGCTTAGAAGGACCTGTGAATGAGGAAGTTATTAAATATTTCTCTGAGCAGGAGGCCTTGGCACAACAATAGGTTGAGGCATCTCGAGCCAAGCTCGAGGATTTTGAGGCAAAGTTACCCAGACGAGAGTGACTCGGGATGAGTCACAGGTGACTGTTGGGGGCCTGTTGGCCCTTGACCAAGTTTTGGAGATCCTTGGTCATATTTGACCTCTTTTGGGACTTCGATAGGCTGGTCGAATGCAGAGTGCAAGTCGAAGCAGAGATCGTAGGATCTCGACCCCTTTTTAGGGAAGTTCTTGGGATTAGGGTTTATGTAACAAGTATGGGATGTCGGCCCATGGGTTCAGCCATGTTTAAGCCAATTTTGTAATGTATAAGTAGAGGGTTAGTGAAGCATAAGAAGAGGATTCTAAGTGCTAGAGTTATATCTATGTGATTGCAAAGGCTTTGTGCATGGTGCATGTTAAGACTTGCGGAGCTAAGTGCAAGTGATTGTAGGAAGGCTTTGTGCTATGACCTAAATCGGGGAAGGAGGATATGGCGAGGTGCGCAGATATCATGTCCTATGCAGAGTAGGGTTTTTGGGCTCCGTGCTTGTAGAATATTGAGAGAAGATAATAAAGAAGAGAAGAGTTGGTGGACATAGCCCCACACTGGGGTGAACCATGTATATCCTGTGTTATGGTTGCTTTGTGCATTATGGTTGTATGTTAGTGATGTGATTTATGCTTAGTGCTGATATCTTTATGTATGATGCATCTGGTATAATAGCTTATTTCTTGGTAAAGTGAATGGATGTTAGATCTGATCTATCTCTCCATGCTAAGTACTTGAATGTGTTAGATCTTGTTGAACACCGCGTTGCTCTGTAATTAGGGTTTGGATATACGATGTGAATAAAGGTTAAATACTGATGAATGTTAACTGCTAAGTGCTTTGTTAGAGTGGTGTGATCACAGATCTATGTCCCAGATAGGTTGTAGACATTTGAGTCCTACAACCACCCCTGCCTCTACCTCGGGTGAGACTTCATCTTCTTCGAAGGTGTTTCTGAAAGGGCTGATAGTTAGGGTTTTGTTAGTGCGTTGTTGAAGCGTTGAACCCTGGGTCTGCCCATGTGCCAACATTGTCTATGTGTATAAATAGTTGCATTCATGTTTTAAAAATGTTGTTAGATGCATTTAGTTTAAGGGTATTAGAAAAAAAATTATGGGTTAAGTAGTTGGGGCACTACAAAAGGGAAAGGTCAAGAGCCAAATCTTGGAAAGGATGTTACACTTGGGAAGAATAACAAAAGAAGTTTCCTACCTCACAAAGGGGTTTGATAGATCATGAGGAAATGTTATGAGGTTTTACCATTGTTGTGCTAGTACCTGTGATTTGGATTATGTTCTTGGTAGAGAAAATTATTGGTTTCTCTAATATGATCTAAGTGGACTAAGAGGCTAGGAGTTTACTTCCCATTAATTGGGTACTAGGGATCATTTTTTTCCTAGCTACTTGTATTATTCTATTGGGCCCCTAGGATGCCACTACCGAGTGTGACTATGTGCACCAAAGGTAAGAGTGGTAGTAAGATCCTTACAAAGTGGCACCACTTCCAAGTGTTTTTACTATCACCAAGGGCTAGGGTGGTAGTAAGACCCTTACACACCATACCTTGTAGGGTTTTGTGGTGTTGTATACTAGGAGCCTCTCCAACACACCGAGGTTGATCAAGCAGGAGTATGATATGTGATATTTCTTCGAGAAACTATGAAGTTTCTATGTTCCCTAAACTTCCTCACCTAATTCATCTTGAGCCTTTCTCAAGGGGGAACATCTATGAAGGTAGTTGCATTAGTTGGGTGGAAAATTGACCATTGGGTATGATTTCCTCCCTTTTGTTGATGATTGGGTTATGGGATTCTAAAGAACTATTTGGATAAACACTTGGACTTCAGTTATATAAGGATTATAGGTACTCTTTATCATGCTTGAAATATGTAATGTTGGTTATATTGATTAAATTGTGAATTTGTTACATGAATTGTAATATCTTGGCATACCTTCCTGAATCATTATCTTGTACTTGATGGATTATGCTTTACTTAATTTAGATGTGGTTTGTCTTATTGTGGTTGTAATATTAGTGGGGGATATTGTTCAAGTAACACCTAGATGGGATGTTACAAAAGTGGGTATCAAAGCCTCATGATTTTACAACTAGGAAGTAACACCTAGATGGGATGTTACAAAGTGGTATCAAAGCCTCATGATTTTACAACTAGGATCCTCTTGTGAGATTAAAAGAATTATGAATTCACTATTGTAGTGATTTTCCTAGGAACCTAAGATATTGAGGTACTCAACAGTGAGTATTGGAAGTAACAATATTTTTTTACTAATTGAATAACATTGTAGTAACTAATTTTTGCATGCTATTTGTGTTTGTTTATTTCTTATATTGTCTTTGATTTTTAGTTAGTAATACTGTTATTAGTTTGTTAGTTTAGGAGTAGGTTTAGCAATTGCAAATACGGATTTAATTTCTTTGAATTTATTTAGTGTAGAGCTAGTATTTGATAGTTATATGTCTGCTTTAGGATTATTTATAGCTCTTGCATTGTTTTGAATTGTAACGTAATAATTGATTATTCAATACTACATTGGTTTAAATTCATTTGAATATTGCATAGAAATAAATAATTGAAACAACAAATCAAATAATTAAAAATAAATAAATAACTAGGCCATATGATGTATTAAAAAAGATCCTATCTTTCTTAAAAGGAACAATATTATGAGAGATTACCATAACCTATGACAAAGTAAGGATATTTTGAAAACAAATTCTCTCGAGTATGAACATCATTATAATAAATAAAAATTGTAGAACCCTAGTGTTGCATAATTGAAACGCTAACCCTTTCAAATAGCATTTAAAAAAAATAAGATGCATGCATTCATATTTTAAACTATTCATTCATAATGAGTAGTTTACATTTCACATCCATTACAAGAAGTAGTAAGATTGCATTAGTTTACATTTTGCATTATAAAAAAAAAAACCATATGTATGGATCATAGATTCCAAGTCTGTAGGAGCCAATAAGAATGTTATAAGAGAAATAAAGGTGCATAATCTTTCCATTAGAGCCATAGCTCACAACCCTACACTCAGTTGACCCTAGCTCAACTAGAATAATACATCCCTAAAAGCCTCGACCATCATCTCCACTTAGAACAATGCGAGACAAGTCATATCACCCAAGGGACGAGCAATAAAATAATACATTTGAGAAGCCATAATAAACTTAAGAAAAACAAAGACAATGTCAAACCATGTAGTAAAAGTGATGATACTATGAAAAAGAAGGGTTGAACTAATACCTTTGTTCCAGACTCAAGCCTCGACCCTCTTGACCAATTGACCTGCAAATCCAACTTGAAATTTCATCCTCGAATATTTCCTATAGATGTTGACCCATGGTCATCCCACAAACCCTAACCTTGGTCACAAAAAACTTCCCATCGATCACCTGTCAAAATTCCCCATGTGCAATGGCCAAGCCTTAAAATCTTGCAACTTTCCTTCAACCAAATTGTGGGAATCCTAGACCATTACCCTTGTGGCATGGAAAATCCAAATGGAAAGTGTATGGAGTGATTTGAATGACATATGCGTTGTGTTTCTTTGTTATAAAAGGGTGGCAATGCTTTTTATGTATTTTCATTGTTTTTTAACTATATGTTGTTAGTATTTATTTATATATATGGGTCCATACGAGCATATATATATAAACCTTGGGTTAGGGGAGGTGTACACAATATGAAAAGAATAGAGTCCATATATATATAAAGGAAATGGAAATAATAGGATCGATTGCATCTTTGGATTCAAATATATAAATTCATGCAATTGTAGCGACAAAGGCCTTAAACTCACCATGTAAACTAATGATAATCATTTTGATTGAGAAATATTCCTTTTGTAATGAAAATATGTATGTTATCGACATTCATTTTGTAAACAAAAAATGAATTTCATTTTCATTGTAGAATTTGCATTTAGAAAAATTTTAATCACATAGTCTAAACGTTTGACTTTTTGGAGTTTTTACGAGTATATTTTCCGATCAATTTTTACTAAAATCTGGCCAAAAATTGTTGGAACTCCAAATTTGAGTGATTAAGTGTGTATAATTTGAGTTCCCCGATGGTTTTTCAGTGTGTTGAATCTATTTATGAATTCAAAAATGCAATTTAAACAATGGAAAATGGTGATTTCATCAAGATCTATTTTGTCGGACTCCGGTGAAAAAGTTCAAAAAGTTGAATGGTTAGACAACGCCAATTTTAATTTCATTAATATTGTAGAGTTTGATTTTAATTGTTGTGAAATATGTTTCAAACTTCATTTGTTTATTGATGTAGAACTTACATTTTATTTAATTTCATTTAAGTTTTGTTGAAGAAATTTCCATTAGAGTTAATTGTCAAGCTTTATTTTTAATCATGATTTTGGAATTCCAAATGTAAGATAATCAAATTTAATTTTAAAATTAGTTTATATTGATGTTCCCATATAAATTTAATTTAAATTATAGTAATAATGATATCCTTAGAAAAATTTAGAATTTTCTCCTTATTTACAAATCATATGCATAACATGCACACACTATCTATGTTGGGGAACACAACTTTCTCGAGAATATCCTTTTGTGTTGGTTTGAGTGAAAGGTTCACACACCCCAATGGCATCCCAAAGAATCATTATATTTAAGGATATAATAGAGGCTAAGTGATAAAGATACTGCACCCTTGTGGATAAGTCAGTTTGGAGGTATAAGGTTCTAAGCGAAGCTTTGTGATATTCAAACCCTATGTCATTTGGTCATAATCCTATGAGCTACCAAAGGAGATTAGGTTTATCCCATTTCACTCTCATTTCAATTCAAGTGATCCAATACATAGACTTAATCAACATCACTGGAAAGTACAAAAACCCTTGGTGGAGTGTATGTAGATGCGATATATATGAAATGGTCCTACACTTGCACCCAGAGCACACTTTCACCCAGAGAACATAACCCTTGTTGATAACTTATGAACCCTCCTATATTATAGGTAGGACTAAGTATGGCCACTTCAAATTCTCAAACCCATAGTATGATTATGGGGACTAGTCAAGGCCATGTTCCCCTTAGTGACTGCAAGATCCATGAGGAGTTGACCCATGAAGTGAAGACACTAAAGAGACAAATTTAATGACTAGTCCTCCTACATCTGATAAACAAGGGTATGCTAGAGTCTTTGGGATCCAAGATATGGAATCAAGGTAAGAGACCATCAAAATAAGAAGAACCAAGTCAAAATGAGTCTCTTAGGTGTTAGAAATTGGGTTAAGAACTAAGGAAGCAAAAGGATCCTAGTTTCAATGGGATCATCAAAAGAGGTAATGAGGTCAATTAATGGTTGGTGAACATTGAGAGCACATGATGTTGTATGATTCAACCCTTTGGAAAATACCAATTTTATCGTATATCAATTGGCCAATAATACAAACCTATGGTGGGACCATCTCAAGCAAAAGGAAAAAGTGGATGAAGAACACCTATGTTGGGATAAGTTTAGGACTCACTTTGAGGAAAAGTACCTTGGTGAGATGTACTATTTAAATAAATAAGATGAGTATTACTCACTCAAATGGGAAAGTGTGACATAGGATAAATATGAATCCAAGTTTTTAGCACTAGATCACAAGGGGATGATTAGAATCATTAGAGGAGAAAAAACTCACTTACGATTCAGACAAATATCCACCATGCAAGCCAAGTGAAGTGTGCATGAGGGATGTAAAGGATACATCATTCATGTCACTAAAGTTGCAAAGGAAACAAGCATAGAAGTAGGACAACTACCCATAATCAAAGAATTTTTGGATGTATTCTTGGAAGAATTTCCAAGGTTGTTTCCAATCAAATAAGTGAGCCATAATACAGATCTAATTCCTAGAGAAACCCCTATATCGAAGAAACCTTTCAGACTGGGAACTAGTGATTTGGGTGAGCTTTAGATGCAACTAAAAAAACTATTGGATATAATGGGATTCATACACCCAAGTGTCTCACCCTGGGGAGCTCATGTGTTGGTTTTTAAGAATAAAGATGGAACATTTTGAATGTGCATTGATTACAAAAGGTTGAATAAGATAAAAATCAAGAACAAGTATCCTTTACCTAGAATTGGTGATCTATTTGATCATATCCAAGGAGAAAATGTATTCTTCAAGTTGGATTTGAGATTGGGTTATCACCAATTTGAGATTGGATTGTCACCAAATCCAAGTCGACAAATCCAACATACCAAACACCCTTTCAAACCCAATATGGGCATTATGAGTTCTTAATCTTTCCTTTTGGAATAACAAATTCCCCCACAATGTTCATGGGATTTATAAATGTTGTATTTCCAAAGTATCTTGACAAATTTGTATTAGTATTCATTGATGACATCTTGCTATATTCTAAGAATGAGGAAGAACATGA
Source organism: Picea sitchensis (assembly GCA_010110895.2). Lineage (NCBI taxonomy): Eukaryota > Viridiplantae > Streptophyta > Pinopsida > Pinales > Pinaceae > Picea > Picea sitchensis. The sequence goes on from SNQJ01S0004561.1 coordinate 255,678, forward strand.
GGAGCAACTTTGGTTAGTGCTACAATAATTGAGAGAGCACTAGTTATATGCTAAGTTTAGTAAATGAAAATTACTCAAGAAGGAGATATGGTAGCTTGGGCACATAAAATTTGAAGAGACTAAAGGTGGACGCCAAGAAAATTGAAGCCATATCTAGTTGGCCAACACCAAAGAATACAATTGAGATAAGAAGTTTCCTAGGATTGGTCGACTACTATCAAAGGTTTGCTAAATATTTATTGAGAATTATGGGCCCATTGTCAAATTTGTGAGGTAAGGGAGCTACATTCCTATGGAAAACCCTTCATGAGGATAGATTTTAGTAACTTAATAAGATCCTCATGTCTACACCCATATTAACACTTCCTGATTTTGACAAGGATTTCTTGGTATGCATCGATGTGAGTAAGGAAGGCATTGGAGGAGTTCCCATAAATAAGGAAGAGTAGTAAGCTATGATTCAAGAAAGAATAATATTTAAAAATATAAGTACCCAAATCATGATATAGAACTCCTTTCAATAGTGCATGTGTTGAAGGCATGGTGGCACTACTTAATTGGAAAACAAATTAAACTATAGATAAACCATGAAATATTGAATACTTGCAAACTCAACCATAGTTGAACACTAAGAAGTGGCATTGGGTGGAATGTTTTAACAACTAGGACTATGAATTGGTACATATAAAATAAAGGATAATCTAGTAGTTAATACCCCAAGCCAGAGATGACATATAGGTGCAATATCACAAGCTTAGTCAGACTTAAAGGCAATAATTAAGATACAATCCAAGGAGGAAAAATGGTATCAAGAAGTATTCCAAGAACTGTTAAGGATGAAGGATTGGACAAATAAATAAGTCATAAAGTGCAATGATTATCATATTTATAAATATGGGGTGTTGCTTTGGAGGAACCAAATTTATGTATTGGACCACAAGGGCCTAATAATACTAGAATTTCATGAAGCACATGATGTTTCTAATCCCAAACGCCCATGATATCAAAGGACACATAAAAGTATGAAGCAATTGTGCTATTGTCCTACTTTGTAATTAGTTACTTCCACTTATACAGTCTAGTGTTTAGAATGTCAATAGATAAAAGCAGAACATCAACATCCAATTGGGAAATTAAATCCCTTGAATATACCATCTTGGAAGTGGGAACATATATCTATAGATTTCATCTTGGGTTACCAAGCACCTCTAGAGGCAATGAATCAATATTGGTGGTAGTAGATTGATTATAAAATATATCCCATTGCATTCCAATAAACACTACTCATTGGGCATGTGATATAGCCCACATCTTCATCTGAGAAGTAGTGATACTACATGGTGTACCAAAAGTAATTGTGATAGACAATGACTCAAAATTTACTTCAAAGTTCTAGTAGATTTTATTTCTTTATCGACACATGAAGCTAAGTTTTAGAATATCTTACAATCTAGACATAGATGATCAAGCATAAAGAGTCGATATAAGTATAAAATACATTCATATGATGTATGTGATGAATAAACCAATAATTTGGGTGGACTACCTACCCCTAGTAGAATTTTCCATCAATAATGGATACCATCACCCCATAAAGAAAATTCCATTTGAATCCTTATATAGACAAAAGTGCAACTACCCCATTAGTTGGGTCAATCCAAAAGGAAGACTGAATCAAGAGAAAGACACCATCAAAGAAATGGAAAATATAGTGAAATAAGTTCAACAAAATATAAATAATTCTCAAGGCTTACAAAAGAACTATGCAGATAAAAGGAGATTAGATCAAATATTTAAGGTAAACTAAAAGGTGTTTCTTAGATACAATCTAAAAAGGAATTCTTTGTGTTTGGGGAAATGGAAGAAACTAGCACCAAGATATTGTGTACCTTTTGAGATCTTGGCATAGATGGATGTTGTTGCTTACAAACTAGCTTTACCACTACATGTGAAAATTCATGATGGCTTTGATGCATATTTGCTTAAGAAATTCCTAACCCCAATCATGTGTAGTACTTTGATGTTATACGAATGAAGAAAACTAGAGAATTTCTCATTGAACCCCTAGTGATCATCAATAATAAGCAATATCATTTGCACAATAGAGTAATAAATTGGGTCAAGTTGTCCTAGTGACACTACTCAAAAGATAATGACACTTTGGAATTTCAGAAATGAAAATCCTTTATCCTCATTTATTTGATGATGGATCTAGGTTCTATCTCTTGTTAGTGGAGGAGGATTATAAAATCCCAATATTTGTCTTTGTGTTTTAATTTTGACTAACATGAGATGTTATTATGGACTCATCACCTCCTCATTGTCTTCTTCCATTGATGGTTGATTGTGATTGACCTAGACATCTATGTGGTTTCTTAGTTTGTGATGAGAATTGATCTTCCTTCTTATTGATTTACTCAACACCAATGTTCTTAATAATGGCTATGTAACATTGATGATATTTGATGATGGATTGGCATGGTTATTCCTTGTAACAATGTGGTTGATATTATACTCACTTGTTGAATAACATGCATATTGATGTACCTCATTATTATGATGCACTTGATTTATGATGATGGTGTTGCATGTATATTAGTATTATTAGAAGGAAAAATGTAATAAGGTTGAGACACTGAAGGAAAAATGGGGGAACAAAATCAATGGAAAGGGATCATGACTCAATGAGGATGACCACCATATCATAGAGCCTAGGAAGCCTTAGGGAAGGGGAAAGCTTGAGAAAATGACCACTAAAGTTAATTGGAGTAAAAAGGTTAAGGGGAAATATTTGTAACTTACTTTTACCTTATTATTAACACTTATAATTTTAATCTCAATCCCAATTTCACCCTTGTAAGAGAAGGGGAAAGGCCAAGAGACAAATCTTTGAAAGGTTATTAGACTTGGGAAGGATTACAAAAAATGTTGCCTATTTTGCAAAGGGTCTTGTTGAGTCATGAGGACATGTTGGAAATATTAGAAATATTATTTTCATTGATGTCAAAGACAAGGGGAGACTACATATGTCCAAGATAAAGATTGTAGGATTGAGATTGTTGGAAATATTGTTTTTGGTTTTTTGATGCTCAGTTTGGATAGCATATATTTTAAGGTATTTTACTCTAAATACCTAGCTCAAATTGGAACGTAGGATATATGGTTGAAAATCATATTCCAACACCTTTCCAATGGTATATGGAACTCCCTATAAATTATTAGGAATGAGGAGATATGAAAGATCCGATCAGGTCGGCCCAACTATAAAGTATAGGTCATCCCAACCAGTTTTACAAGTTGGCCCCATAAGTGAACGAAGAAACACTATAAATACATGATATATGTGTGCATTCGAATATCATCCAAACAAGAAGAGAAAGTACAAGTCTGCATAAGAGATCTAAGGTGCACAAGAGGAGATGGGGCGTATTATTGGGGTCTAAAGGTGCACAAGAGTATTTTTCTTGGAGTTTTAAGGGTGCACTATGAAGGACTAAGGTCTATGATGTTGCAAAGTGCGTTGTTTTAAGGTTTTGATGTTGTAGACTGGAATTATATTCTGGGAATGATGCTATGAGGTTCGCTAGGGCATGAATGCTAAATATTACTAAGGTTTGAAGCTATGTCTGGGGTATGAAGCAAGGAGAGGCACTACAGAATGAAAGTTAAGGGTATGATGATGTTGTGAATTCCATGAAGTATGAATCATGTAGGTGAAATCATAATTACTCTATGTATGAATATCTTAGATTTCTTCCTATTAGGTTTGAATGAGTTGGTGTTTATATGAGGAGATTGGTGTCTCCAATAGGTTGTTTCCTACACAATATCTTGCTAATTTGGTGCTTAGTTGAAGAGATTCATGTCTCTAGTAGGATGGTGCCTACAAGATTTTATTAAGATAAGTTTTTTTGGTTTTCTCTCACAAGGTTTCCAAATTAAACTTTGTGTAATATGTTTTGAGTTTATATGCATTTATTGTCTTAAAGTTAATGAATGATTGATGAATTCTTATTTAAAGTAAAACATATATTATAATGATTCTCTCCCCCTCCCCTTTAGTATGAGCGTAAGTTTAACAATTGGTATTAGATTAGGTTCCTTTGGAAACAGTCTAACAACTAGAAGTAAAATCTCGGGAGAACACATGGTTGGTCAAGAACAATTCCTCTTCATGGCCATGGATGAAAAGTCTATTGATATAAATAATGAAGACAATCAGAAAGAAAAATCAAAAGAATAAGAATAAGAAGACATTGATGGGGAAGTGAATCTTGAAGCAGAACTCGTTAGTTCCATATAACAAATAGACAGACTCCAGGGAAAGAATAAAAAGAAAAAAGAGAAATTGCAGAAATATGAAAAGAAGGATCATGATCTTGATGAAATATATTTTTTTTTTATCATCTTGAAGTCTCAACTAGAAGAGGAAAAAACAATAGAAGAAGAGGTGCAAAGCTATTTGAAAGAAAATAAAGAAAATTATGAGAAGCTAGAGGATGAAATCGTTTCCTTAAGAAAGGAACTAGAGTAAACAACTAATCAGTTGAATAAAAGCTTGAAGTTTGGAAAGAGACTGAAATATTAGATAATATTCTCAGTTACCAAAGGTCACCATTCGTCAAGATAGGTCTTGGCTACAACAAAAAGCAACATACCCTTGAGGGAGAAGAAAGCACTAAAGTCACAAAGCCATCAGAAAAGGAAAATGAAGAAAATCCTAAAATCTATGCTAATATTCTCAAAGGCTCCATCAATAACTAAAGCAACAATACAAAAGGAAATGATGACCAACATAAACCTAATTCTTCTCACAAGAACAACAAGAATGAGTTCAGAATATTTGATCTACTAAGAAGGCCTTTCACAACCCGGTATCAAAATCACTTTCTTGGCTATTGTTTTTTTTGCAATAATTTTGGTCATAAAGAAATAGATTATAGAGATTATGCATGTAGTGATCATGTAAGAGATAGAAATAGAGGTTCTTATAAGACCTCAAAGAATGATTATGTGAGCAACAAAACTAGAATTTCTCATGAGTTTGTTGATAGAAAATACAATTCATTTTCTCCCCTACTTGATTGCAATATTGAATGTTATAAGTGCAATAAATATCAGCACATAACACGTGACTGTAGAAGCAACATAATAAAGTCTCCTAAACAAAACAAAGAAGAAGATGTTCTTACTAAGCATAAAGAAGAATACACAAAGGTGTGGAAAAGGAAGGAAGAATGTGGACTTGCAATGTATGCTCAAGACAAAGGAATCCAATGGCACATTGATAATAGATTTTAGAAAAACATGAAAGGGAATCGATTTTTTTTTATCACCCTAAAAGAAGAAACAAGAGGCAACATTACCTTCGGGGATAATGCTTCTGCAAGGATAGTTACAAAATGTATGGTTAGTCTTGATAATGGAAAGACTAAATCACAGAATGTATTGTATGTTGAAGGGTTAAAACACAATATTCTAAGTGTCAGTGAAATGTGTGATCAAGGTTACAACCTCACATTTCATTCTAAAGTATGTAATATTACGAAAGCAGGTTCAGGAAGACTAGTGGAAAATGCAATCAAAACCCTAAGAAATGTATACGTTCTCAATGAAGTCAAAGGATTAAAATGTTGTATGGGACAAGTAAATGAAAGTTGGTTATGGCATAGAAGGATGGTTCATATAAAAATTTTCAATCTAGTAAAACTCAGCAAGACACAAGTAGTAAGAGATATTCCAAGGATCTCAAAACCTACAGACACTATTTGCAAGCCATGCTAGCCTGGGAAGTAGACGATAGTTAGTTTCAAAACAAAGGAGTAATCAACATCAAATCCATTTGAACGTGTACACAGAGACCTTTGCAGGCCAACAAGAACACAAACTTTAAAAGATGAGAGTTATTTTATGTTGCTTATTAATGATTACACAAGAATGACACGAGTTAAATTTATTAAAGAAAAATATGAAGCATTTGAGAAGTTTAAAGATTTCAAAGATTTAAAAATAAAGTGCTTAAGATCATACAACGGAGCTGATTTTACCTCTTATGAATTTGATGAATTCTTTGAGAATCGTGGAATCAAGAGACATTTTTTAGCAGTAAGGACTCCACAACAAAATGGAGTTTTAGAAAGGAAGAATAGAATTGTACAAGAAATGGATAGAACAATGTTGAATGAATCCAAACTACCAAACACATTTTGGAGAGAATAATTCAACACAACAGTCTACATTTTGAATAGAGAAAAAATTAGAGTGAAAATAGCATGACACCTTATGAATTATGGAAAGGTAGACTAGCTACATTCAAATACTTCAAATTATTTTGGAGCAAGTGCTATATAAAGAGAAATGAAGATAATTTAGGTAAGTTTGATTTTAGAACATATGAAGGTATCTTTCTTTGCTATGCATCTAGAAGCAAGTCCTACAAATGATACAACAAAATACTGTGAAAGGTAGTAGAAAATATTGATTTAAGAGTGGATGAAGCAATACCTCGAAAGGAAAAGTTGCAAAAAAATGAAGATCCATAGGATACAATCTAAAAAGAATGGGAAACGAAAGAAGAAGAAGAAGAAGAAGAAGAATTAGAAGGTCAATATCCAAAGACATCATCCATATTTGTTCAAAAACATCATCCAGAAAATCGTATTCTTGGTGATATAGATACAGGACTTCAGACTAGAAGAATATTTAAATTTTCTTTGATATCTAAAATAGAGCCCAAGAACTTTTCACAATCTAGTAAAGATAAGCATTGGGTTAATGCTATGAAAGAAGAACTAAATCCGATTGAGAAAAATGAAACATGGAAACTTGTGCCCAAACCAAAATACAAGAATATGATTGGCACAAAATGGGTCTTAATAAACAAATTGGATGAAGATGGACACATAATAAGAAATAAAGAAATATTGATCTGTAAAGGGTATGCTCAAGTTAAGGGTATTGACTTTGAATAAACCTTTTCCCTAGTTGCAAGATTAGAAGCAATCATAATGTTTTTGGCATTTGTGTGTTTCAAGAACTTCAAAGTCTATCAAATGGATGTCAAGTCATCCTTTCTAAATAGAAATTTAGAAGAAGAAGTATATATTGAACAACCAAAAGGATTTCAATTGTTAGAAAACAAAGATCACATATGCAGACTAAAGAAAACACTCTATGGACTAAAGCAAGCTCCCATAGCTTGGTATTCAATGCTTGAAAAATACCTACAACAAAAAAGTTTCAAAAGAGGAGTTGCAAACAAAAATATTTACATCAAAACAAACAATGCAAATTTGTTAATCATTGTGGTTTATGTGGATGATAGCATATTTGGAAGTAATGATGATATAATGAGCCAAAATTTTGCAGAAGAAATGAAAATACAAATCTTAGATTGTTGCATGTACAAATATTACGGAGTTCGTGCTCAACTGAGGACATTGGTTTCTCCTGTAGGTTGGTGCCAATACAATATCTTGTTGAGTTGGTGCTTAGTTAAAGAGAATGGTGTCTCTAGTAGGTTGGTTCCTACAAGATTTTATAAAGATAATTTTTTGTGGTTTTCTCCCACAAGGGTTCCCAAATTAAACTATATGTATTGTGATTTGAGTTTACATGCATTTATTATCTTAAAATTAATGAATGATTGCTAAATGATAATTTAAAATAAAAATCATATTATACTAATCACCCCCCCAAAGTATACGAATAAGTTCAACATATTAGTATTATTAGAAGGAAAAATATATTAAGGTTGAGACACTGAAGGAAAAGTTGGGAAATAAACTCAATGGAAATGGCTCATGACTTAATGAGGATGATTGTTGGGTTGTTATATTCTTTTCAGTGAAATTCTATTTGAGATGACTCGACTGACTGTCGAAGTTGAGTTAGATCGACAACAAGTTGAAGTAGAGGTGGATCGATAGAAGGTCGAAGTCGAGGTAGATCGACATCAAGTCGAATGTCGAGGAAGTCAATTGGGTAAAGTCAAAATCGAAGATATCGACGACAAGTCAACCAAAAAGAGGTCGAAGTGCAGGTGTGAGACAACCGACTAGAGACCGAATGAAGGATCGACTGGTAAACCCAACTCAAGTTTGACTGTAACAACATCCCGAGATTTGCGGGATTTGTAGCCAATGATATGCATGGATTCGTAACCATTTTTGGGTGCCAATATTTAGGGTTTTTTATATTGTAAAGCCTTTAAAGAGGCGTGTTGTAAGGCCGTAAAGGCTATTGTTGTAAGGTAATGAGAGAATGATAATGCATCATAATCGTATGTTGTTGGTCATGCATATGTAAGACGATTTGGAAATAGGGTAGTTCTTTCCTGTGAAAGAGGGTATGATGTCGATTGTGTCTTAGGTGTGGACCAAGGTTAGGTATGTAACCTTTTATTCTTATTGAATAAAAAAACAAGAGAGAAGAATGCTCAAATAAATGTTGGTTTTCCTGGTTAAGGGTTTCCAGGGTAAAATCTAGGTGTATTGTGAAATTGCTTGTGTCATTTTCTTTCTTGATTAAATTATTCTTCTCTTCTGCTAGGATTAGTGTGGAAGTGCTTTGCATTTCTTGACATGTGGTATAAGAGCTTAGGTATTCCTTGACAAGTGAGTTATCATATCCATGTAATGCTTGGGCGAGTATATCAGATCTTGATTTGCAAATATTGAATCTAAGAACCAAACCCTAGGTACAGTAAGAGTCGTAATTCATAAATTGTGTTAAAGATCACGATAAAGAATGGCGAGTAGTTCCAGAATAGAGATAGAAAGATTCAATGGCCAGAATTTTGAGATTTGGAAGCTGAAAAATGGAAGATCTTCTTGTGGACCAAGAACAATCAACAATGATCTGTCCAGGTACCTAGCGGATAGGCATGTCGATGGAAGAATAGGAGAAACTCAAAAGAAAAGTAAGAAGTACGATATGACTTTGTCTTACAGATTTGGTGCTGTTGAATGTCTCAGGTAAATATTCAACCAAAAAAATGTGGGACAAGATGACAAGCTTATACCAGTCAAAATATTTGGTAAATAAGTTGTTTCTCATAAAGAAACAATATCTTCTAAGGATGAGTGATGTTAGTTCGGTGAATGAGCATTTAAATGCGTTTAATATTGTGTTAAGCCAGTTATTTTTATGGATATAAATATCAATGATGAGGAGAAGTGTATCATCCTATTATATTCTTTGATAGACTCCTCAGATAGATTAGTCGTGGCTATTGGGAGTAATACAACCACACTAGCACTAGAGGACATGGTTGCTTCTATGTTGTTGGAAGAAATGAGAAGGACGAACTTGGAAGCATCGACCAAATATGTTGTGGTAGTGAGAGGTTGACCGATAGACAAAGACAAAGGAATATTCTCCGGTAGAAAGTTCAAGTCGAAGGGTAGATCTAAATCCCCAGTTTAGTCGATGAAAATATGATAGAAATGAAGTAAAGTTGGGCATTATAAAAAGGATTGTAAGTCGAAGGAAACAAAAGTTAGTGCTTGATTTGACGAGAAGCAATCGACTGAGAGAAATATGACCTCGAAGAAGGGAGGTGATGTGTACATGACTTCAACTAGTACACAGTCAGATAAAGATGTTTGGTTGATTGACTCAGGAGCATCCTATAATATGACACCACATAAAGAAGGGTTCTGTGAATATGAACAATATGATGGGGGTGATGTGTTCTTGGGGGATGACTTGACAAATAGAATTTTCTGATGAGGAATAATCCAATTGACACTACAGGATGGGAGGAAAAGAACCCTTCCAGGTGTGCTACACATTCTGGGTTTGGAAATAAACCTGATATATGTCAGAAAGATGATTGATGCAGGTGTGCATACTCTATTTTAGAAGGATTCGTGCAAGATGATCAGAGGTGCGATGGTATTAATGAGAGGAGTTCGGATTGGTACCCTGTACAAGTTGTTAGGGAAAGTTGACTCAATTGGATGAAACAACATTGTTGCTCTTGAAATCGACTCTACTACAACTCAAATTCACTCGATGTAAACACAACATGACTCGATTTGAGCTAAGTCGGTTCAAATCAACTCGACAAGACATGATGAACTCAACCTAACAAGGTTATGGCATGAGAGGATGGGACACATTGGAGAAAAATGACTTCGATCTATGCAAAGGAAAGGTATGGTTGAAGGTTTTCTTGAATGTGGTTTATAAGTCGACCTTTGTGAACATTTCATATATGGGAAACAAAGTCGGGTGAGGTTCCCATCTGGAGCGACAAGGGAAAATGAGATTCTAGAATTGGTGTATAGTGATGTGTTTGGACCGGTTACAGTTCCTTCACTTGATGGACCCCTACATTATGTCTCCTTCATATATGATTTTTCCAGGAAGACATGGATATATTTCCCGAGGAAGAAATCAAAGGTTTTTGATAGATTTAAGGAGTTTAAATATCTTGTGGAAAACCAGACAGAGAAAAGGATTAAAGTGTTGAGAAATGACAATGGTGGAGAATTCTGTGGAAAGGAATTTGATCAGTTCTGTAAGTAGTGTGGCATATCACGCTAAAATACGACACTATATACCCCACAAAAAAATGGATTTTCCAAGAGAATCAACAAAACGTTCATGGATAAGGCAAGGAGCATGCTTAGTGTTGTTGGGATCGCACAAGAATTCTGGGCAGAGGCAATCGAGACTGCAAGATATCTAGTGAATATGACTCCAAATGAGGTATGGTCGGGTAAGAATCCTTCAGTGGAACATCTAAAAGTATTTGGATGTGATGAATTTTTGCATGTTCCCAAGGAAAGTAGGAGCAAGCTAGACAAGAAGGCAGTCAAATGTATTTTCATTGGATACAAAGAAGGGATGAAATGATATAAGATTTGGGATCCTACATCAAGGAAGAAAGTGTACAGTCGACATTTGGTCTTCAGAGAAGTCAGAGGTAAATCCAATCCTAAGGAAGTTGTTCATACCAAGAATAATCCTGATACGATGTGATTTGAACTGAGGAATGAAGAAGATGATTAAGATGAGTCGACTAAATCTGAGGAAGAGGTGGAACAATAGACTCTGGTGGTAAGGAGGCTAGAAAGAGTAAGAAAACTAGTTGAAAGGTATAGTCCACTTGACTTTCGTTCCACATTCATGTTAACTTCCATTGACGATGAGCCCAAGTCGGTTAATGAGGCAGTCGAGTTAACATAGGGTAAAATCTGGAAGGATGCCATGGTCAAAGAGATGGAATCCTTGTACAAGAATGAGACATGGGATTTATTAAAGTTACCTAGTGGAGGAAATCCCGTCGATAGAAAGTGGGTGTTCAAGAAGAAGATGAATGTCACAGGACAAATCGAGAAGTTCAAATCTCGACTGGTAGCGAAAGGATATTCCCAAGTCGAGGGAGTTGACTTCGGTGATATTTTTTCCCCTATTGAAAAACTAACTTCCATTAATGTCTCTAGCTGCAAGATTTGATCTGGAGATAGAACATATGGATGTGAAGACATCGTTCCTACATGGGGACTTGGAATAAAAAATCTACATGAAGCAACCTAAAGGATTTGTAGTAAAAGGAAAGAAAGAGTTGGTGTGCAAACTCAAAAGATCCATTTATGGTATAAAACAATCACCAGGGATGTGGTACCAAAAGTTTGGCACATACATGCTTAGTTTGGGTATTGTGAGAAGCAAATTTGATCACTGCATATATTCCAAGGAATAAAGTGGGTGCTTCATATATGTAGCTTTGTATGTCGATGACATGTTGCTGATTGGAAACAATATGGACACAATAAAGGAGGTGAAGAAGAAGCTATCCTCCAAGTTCAACATGAAGGATCTCAGTGCAGATAAATTCATTATGGGAATGGAGATTAAGAGAGATCGAGCCGCTAGAAATATCTGGTTGAATCAAATGAAGTATATTGAAACAATTCTGAAACAATTCAACATACAGGATTGCAAACCGGTGAAGGTGCCAATTCCAGTGGGAGCAAGGATTACTACTGAAAAATGTCCAAAGACATAGGAAGAAATAGAGGACATGAAACATGTTCCCTATGCAATTGTGGTTGGTATTATAATATATGCGATGGTCTACACTCGACTAGAAATTTCCCATGCAGTGGGATTGTTGAGCAGGTACATGTCGACACCTGGAAAAGAGCACTGAAAAAATTTCAAGAGAGTATTCAGGTATTTGTGTGGCACAAAGGATTATGATATATGCTACCAAGGAAAACCTGGAGGTGATAGTGGTAAATTATATGTACATGGTTTTGTTGACACCGACTGGGCTGGAGATCTGGATCGAAGGAGGTCAACCAACGAATATGTCTTCAGGATGTTCACTAGAGAAATAGGATGGATGCGAAAGCGACAGACGATCGTAGCCTTGTCGAAAACATAAGTTGAATAAATAACGAGCACTCATGGAAGCAAAGAAGAAGTATGGCTTCAAAGGTTTTGTTCAAGAATTGGGTTTGAGCAAAGAGCTATGAAGGTAATTTGTGACAGTCAAAGAAAAATATTTATGGAAAAGAGCCATGCTTATCATTCAAATACTAAGCACATTAATGTACAATACCATTTCATAAGAGACATGGTGGAAAGTAATAAGGTGCTACTCGATAAGTTAGACACATTGGAAAACATAGTAGACTCGTTGACCGAGTCTGTGAGTGTTGTGAAGTTCTCTTGGTGCAGAGAGGAAATGGGCATCGCTACCCTGGGTATGTGAGTGAAAGTTCAAGAATATCATGTTTCAACAAAGAAGACACCAAGTGGGATAATGTTGGGTTTTTATATTCTTTGCAGTGAAAGTATAGTCTAGGTGACTCAAATGATGATCGAAGTCGAGGTAGATCGACAACATCGACAACAACTCGAATTCAATGTGGATCGACAGAAGGTTGAAGTTGAGGTAGATCAACAACAAGTCGAAGGTCGAGGAATTCGACCGGGTAAAGCTGAATTCGAAGATATCGACGACAAGTAAACCGAAAAGAGGTCAAAGTGCGGGTGTAAGACAACCGACTAGAGACCGAATGAAGGACTGACCGGTAGTCGACTGGTAAAACCGACTTAGAGTCGACTGTAGCAGAATCTTGATATTTGTGGGATTTGTAGCCAATGATATGCATGGATTTGTAATCATTTTTAGGTGCCAATATTTAGGGTTTTTCCTGTTGTAAAGCCTATAAAGAGGTATGTTGTAAGGCAGTAAAGGATTTTGTTGTAAGGTAATGTGAGAATCCTAATGTTGTAATGCTAATGCATGGTAATCGTAGGTTGTTGGTCATGCATATGTAAGTCGATTTGCCTACAGGTTTGTTCTTGCATGTGAAAGATGGTATGATGTCAATTGTGTATTAGGTGTGGACCAAGTTTAGTCATGTAAAATTTTATTCCGATTGACTAAGACAACAAGAGAGCAAAACGCTCAAAGGAATGCTGGTTTTCCTGGTTAAGGGTTTCCAAGGTAAAATCTTGGTGTACTGTGTGATTTCTTGTGTCATTTTCTTTCTTTATTAAATTCTTCTTCTCTTCTGCTAGGATTAGTGTGGAAGTGCTCTGCATTTATTGACAATGGCCACCATATCCTAGAGCCTAGGAAGCCTTGGGGAAGGGTAAAGCTTGAGAAAATGACCACTAAATTTAATTGGAGTAAAACGTTTAAGGGGAAATATTTGTAACTTACTTTTACCTTATTATTGACACTTATAATTTTAATCTCAATCCCAATTTCACCCTTGCATGAGAAGGGGAAAGGCCAAGAGCCAAATCTTCAAAAGGTTATTACACTTGGGAAGGATTACAAAAAAAATTGTCTAGTTTGCAAAGGATCTTGTTGGGTCATGAGGCCATGTTATGGGATTTTACCATTGTTATGGTAGAACATGTTATTTGAGTATGTACTTGGTATAAAATATTATTATCTTCTTTAACTTGGTCTAAGAGTACTAAAAGGTTGAGAGTGTACTACCCATTGATGGGGTACTAAGGCTCATTTTGTGCTTGGACTTGTATTATCATTTTAGGCCCTTGGGATGCCACTGTCAAGTGTGACTGCATGCACCAAGGGAAAATATGGTAGTAAGATCCTTACATAGGGGCACCACTACTAAGTATAGTTGTGATCATCATGGGTGAGGGTGGTAGTAAGACCCCTTAAAACCATACATTGAAGGGTTTGGGGGTGTTATAGACCAGGAGATTCTCAACCACACTGAGGTTGATTAGTTGAGAGTTCGATTTGTGACATTTCTTTGAGGAACTATGAATTAGTTACAAAGAGTTTATATATGAATTACTTGTAGAGAGTGTCGATGTGCCCTAAACTTCCTTTCCTCATTAAGCTTGAGACATGCTCAAGGAGAAACACTTGTGAAGGTAGTTCCATTGGTTGGGTGGGACATCGACCCTTGGGTATCATTTTACTACTTTGATTGATGATTATATCATGAGATTCTTGAGAATCATTTGGATCATCACTTGGAATTCAGTGAACTAAGGACTACATGTAATCTTTATCGTGTTATATAATGTTGGTTGTATTGATTAAATTGTGAATTTTTTATATTCATTGTGGGATCTTGGCATGCCTTCCTTATCTTCTACTCATTGATTTTATACTCTACTTGATTTAGATATGGTTTATCTTTTTGTGGTTGTAACCTTAAGAGGAAAAAAAGAATGTTGTTTAAGTAACATCCAAATGGGTTATTACACATTTGGGGTTTTCCTGTATAGCCAATTTTTTTCTTTTCTCATTAATTGTTACTAATATTCTTCCCTATTCACATCTTTTCCTTCCTCATCATAATGTTGGATCCTCCTTATTAGTGATAGGATCTATAGTTACCACATTGGAAGTGTTTATTATCTCATTTATCATATCTGCATATAGCTGACTAAAAATCACCACAAAAAATGAAAACAATAATTGTTGAGGACAATGTAATATTTGACTAATTTTCCACAATTGACATATTACAATTTCAAAATCTCACATTCCCGAATTTTTAATGATTTTTTTTATCAAGAAATTATTTGATGAAGGCATATTTCCTAAAGGTGCCAAAATTATTGTGCTATAACTCAACAACATATGCAAGCTAATGAAAGGAAGAACATGATCATCATACAGGCATAGGGAAATACATACCATATAGAATAAATTACAATGATAGGAAATCCATTTGAAGAATCAACATAATGTTATGTAGTTTATAGATTGAATTGTTAGAAAAAGTGAACTATACTACCAGCCTGCAACACTCCTAAAAAATTATGAATCCCCAAATTTATTTATCCAACTGAAGGACTTATAATGAGTATGGTAAATAGGGAAATATGTACCTATCTCAAAATTTCCTTTTAATCTGGTTATTGTATAGGAATGTGAAAATTAACAAAATCTAGTTAGTGAAGACATTTAAGTGAAGATTCATTCTAAACTAAGATAGAAAATAAGGGCCTAAAAGGTTTACCTATGCTCAAGGAAAGGCCTAAAAGATAAATCCAATAAGGTCCATATATCTGGCCTCTTACAATTCTCAAGAAAAACATAGGCCTCCCTACATAAATGGTATGTGAGAATTATTTTATCTACACTACAAAGTAGGAGTAAAAAATAAAACATTTCAAGTGTGATTACATATCTTTCCCATAAAATAAATCAAATAAAGCTACTCCAGCAAGTTGGAAAATCAAACCCCCCTCCACCTAGTCTATCAATATGCAAAAGACTAGAGATAATAAGTAGTTGTCAAGTTACAATTTATAAATACAAAGTAATCTCTTACAATGCACACTTCCAAGTTACAAATTCAATTATAATTTTGTTTTGACAATCATGCCTACTCAAAATCCAAGCATATTAATAAAACTTACCTTTATTCTAGTGCTTGTTGCAGCCTAAGATTCATGAATTTTTTTATAGTTTGAATCCAGCTCAAATACCCAAGAAAATAGTAGTACAAGGAAATTCATAGGATATTCAGTATTATTTCTTTATTTAGGTGTCCAATAAATAGATAAATGTACATTATAGTAATTTTCAACAATAATGATCATAGTAATAAAATCTATTTTCAAAAAATATGCCACCACAACTATGTATGAAACTTTCATTCATGAGAGTGAATGACGTTGAAAGTGATAAGATGCTATTTTTATTTTCTAGGAGATCATCAGGAGCCTTCCCTTCCTCTAAATTTTTATTTATTTATTTAAGTTCCTTGGGTGTAGCTTTGACCCAAAATAAATGTGCATCAGGTAAGTCATCATTTATCCTAGTCGAATCTTCTCCTGTTTCCAGTCGGGATAGAAGGTCTAGGCCGGCATTATTTTTACTTGGTCGAACTACTACTCCGAAGTCAAATTCATGGAATATTAGTAGACATCAACACATTTTTCCCTGATGTACTGTATTATTTACTAATTACTTAAGTTTATGATGGTCTGTGAAGAAGATGAATGGGTTTGCCAATAAATAATGTCGAAATTTTTGTAGGGCGAAGATCATTTCTAATGCTTCCTTTTCTATCGTCAAATAATTTCATTATGATTTATTAAGTTTTTGAATGGTGTATGCATCAGGGTGATCAATCATTTTTTCATATGGTTGTTCTAGGACTGAGCCGGCAACAACATTGGATGCATCGACATGGACATGAAATTTTTGTGACCAATCCAGAAATATCAATTTTGGTGCTTCTACCAGTTTTATTTTTAATAGCTTAAAAGATTCATTACATTCCTCACTCCATTGAAATCTGACTTCTTTTTTCAACAACTTGTCAATTGGAAAGGTTATATCAAAGTAATGGCGAATAATTTTTTTGTAATATCTAGTTCGTCCAAGGAAAATATTTATTTGCTTTTGGTTGACTGGTGGCTTCAAGTCGAGTATTACTTTGATTTTTTCCATGTCGACCTTGATGCCATATTTACATAAAATGGGTCCCAACAAGATACCTATCGACGTGGCAAAGATGCATTTTTTTATATTTAAATACAAGTGAATTTGTTAACATCTTTCCAACATCATTCGAAGCCATTGGATGTGATCTTTCAATATGCTGCAAATTTTCCAAACGTTAAAGTACACAATCATTGTTTTGTAGATGTACTCTTGAAATTATTTTACCACTATCTGGGAAAATACCACTAGAGACTTTTTAAGCCCAAGTGAAATTACTTTGCATGTGAATGAACTGAACTCAGAGACAATTTTTTTTTTCCCAGGATATTCTTTTGCAATTGGTACTTGGTTGTATCCTGAGAAGCTGTCTGCGAACAATTAGCATTCATGTCCGACGACTTCATTAATAGTTTCATCAGTGAATGACGTCGAGAATGGATTGGTTACTATTATCTTGTTTATCCCTCGAAAGTCGACACATATTCTTAGTTTTTTTGGGTCATGATTTTTAGGATGCACGACCATCAGACTCGCACATTCTGACTTGTCAATAGGGTAAATAATGTCGACAGATAAAATTCCATCTATCTCTTTTTGAAATATGGGTTCATGTTTGTGTGCTAACTTGTATGATAACTTTTTGATGGGCTTGGCCCTGGGGGTGAGGTCGATTTTCATCTCCCCCATATATTGCACCAATCCTTTCAAGTCTTTGTAGTCACGAGCAAAAAATGTCCTGGTATTCTCACTATAGTTTGTTTGTCTGACCAATAGTCACCTATTCTTTCCAGTTTTGGTTGACCATCTATTGAGATTTCAAATTCCCTAGTTTTAATTTCCCCATCCATCCACTCCGGGGATTTGGATTCATCTAGTTTTCATTCTCCTTATAAAACCTTATTCTAACTCGGGGGGAAGTCAAGATTTTATATATATTCCTTGTCTTCCTTGGATACTGAATAAATTCTCTTTACATAATTATTTACTCTAGGATGACTTCTTTTCCATTTAAAACTTTGTCCCAGAAAACTTATGTTTTCCATATCTATTCATTGAGCGCTTGTACTATCTTTATTTTGTGTCAACACAAAATTGCAATTCGATGTTGATCCTATGCCAAATTTGGCCTTACCTATTTTTTTCATTTCGTTGGGATTTGGCTTCTCAAGAAATATTTTCATTTCTTTTGCAGCCTCTCACAAGTGCGCCTCCTCTAGGATGAATTCAAAATCTCTAATAATTTTTTCTTTAATTTAATTCCAGTTGAACGTGTGGCCACATGCTTCAATTTTTTACCGTTTATGTGGTATGTCATCCAATGTATTAGGGAACATGTGTGGCCATACCATTTCATCCATATATGCTACTCTTCTCCACTCATTCTCACATTGGTGAATGTGAGTGATTGGGTCGAACCTATGTTTGAAAGTTGGGATGTTGACTTATGTTGATAACTTATTTCTGCCGAAGTATAATGTATAAATATTCCATGTTTGCAGGTGGGGAGCATGGGTTTCCCTGCTGCTATATTCTAGTTTAATCATGTCTCTTTCAAGTGATATAGTGGCCTTCATATTTAGACCCCATGGTCTTTTGACTAATGAAAGATATGAGAAAATGCATTTGACCAGATTAATTACTTAAAAATCGACTCTTGTTGGAATCCCCATTATGGAAGTTATGACACTTTTGAGTGTGTCAATTGGTTCAATAAACATTTGATCCACTAGCTTTAGGAAGTTCATTGTTGGAACTAGCGGGGGTTTCCCAAGTCGAATCCATGTTTCTCTAGAGAGGATGTTTACTTGTGAGCCGAATTCGACTACAACTTGTTTAATCATGTGGACATCAATTTCTAGGTCGAATTTTGGGTTAAAGTCATCGGTATGCTTCTCCTGTGACAATTTTCGAAGGTTAATTTTAACCAGTATTTGATCTTCTATGTATTCTCTTAGAATGTTTAGTAATTCGATAAGGAAACTGATCGACTTTTTTTTTTTTAATAATTGGAGAAATGATTCTAGAGCAATGTCTAGAATGATTGATTGTACTCCCTTATTTTTCGTTTGATTTATCTTGGTCGATACACTTAAATAACTTCATTTATTCCCACATTAGTTTTTCCTCATGTTCAAGGTCCTGACATGTATTTTGGTATCCCCTTTATCAAACTAGAGGATCTGGATAGATGTCTTCACCCACTCCTAATATCGTTACTACGTAGATATTTTTGGAATTTAGTATGTATTTCTTGGGAACTGTGTGAAATAGGTTCATGTTTCTCTTATTCATCACTTTCTCTAGTACAATCGAACAATATTCTTGTGAGTGTCCACCCACTCCACATATATTACAGAACTTGAGATCAATTATGTCTTTGATGGGGAAATCAAGACTTATGTGGTCCTCCTTCCAATTTTTGAAGCAATAGTATCATCCTCAACCACATCCTATTCATGTTCGTCCTCTTCCTATTGTGTACCTTACTTTTCCTTGATAATCCCTGTGGCCTCAACCTTTGTATCCATTTCCATTTCTTTGGTCGACGTTCTGGTTTACCTTCTACCTGTGGTATACCAAATGAATATTTTCATTTTTTCCCACTTAATTGAAATTCATGTGTAGAGTGGTTATTTTCCTCACATGTATGGCACCATTTTGGTTGGTCATTTATTAAATTATGCAGGTAGTCCCTCATTGTGTGATTTTTTATTCTCTCACATATATCATAGAATGTTTCTATTTGGATACGTCAGACTGTTGGATCCAGTGCGTCACTGAATTTATAGTAGTGTTTCATATGTCCTTCACTAGAGAAAATGGTGCACCATAGTTTATTCCGTGAAATAGACATGTTTTTTATGCATTGTTGTTTAATTATGTGAGTTTTTATTCTAATATTTTCTTGATTGTTGATTAAGTCGATGCTCCTTCATCATCCATCTCTATGCACTGAGCCTTTTTCAATGCATCCTCACATGAATGAATTTCATACATTCGTAATGGAGCTCGATTTTTTTGTAGAAGTCTTTCCACATGCCATTGTACAAGTTTTATTTCTTCTATTGTATAAGGATTTTTACTTAATATATCTTTAAATATTATATCATATTCTCACACGATTTCACCTGGAATTGTTTTGATCTCTTTCATTTTTTTCCCAACCAGGTGTCTTACATATTGTGTCTTAAAAAATGTGAGAATTTTTTTCTTTATCTCTACCTTCATGAACCAGGTGAGGGCCCTAGCTTGAAGCATGGTACCAAATTGTGCCATATGCTTATCTTCGTCGGTAATACCAGTTTCATCCCAAAATATCTCACAAACAAACCAATGTCAGTTGGTATCTTTATCACCTTCATAAATGGGAATATAGTTGAGGCCCATTGTGACTTTCTTGGGGTTTTTAGGAGTCAATAGTATTGCAAGATTTTGATTAGGAATTAACTGGGAAGTTGATATGGTGTTATTTCGGGGAGTCAAAATCTAAGTGTTCGACTTGAATAATACAATATGATATTGGTCTTCAGTCGAACTGTAGTCTTGTGCTAATTGTGTGTATTCTCTGCTTGGGATAGTGTCATTAGTTTGACACCCTTTGTCTATATATTTTATGAATCATCCTCTCAATGGTTGCGATGATTCATTTTCACTGTCTATCGATTTAGAATATTCAAGAAGTAAATTTGGTAGAGGGTCGGAGTCCGTGAGGTCTCTTATATGGAGGAATATATCCTATGGTCGAATTTGAGTATTCTCTTGTGCTTCGATTAGAAGTATGTCTCTTATATGACCGTAATTGTTAGTTCGACACCATACTTTATAGGATTGAGTATTCATGTGATGTATTTGATGGAGGAATTTTGTAATACGTGATCTACGGATTCTTGTAGAACAATGTCGAACAACGGGCCCTGAATCATCAATCTCTATTATGTTCACTTTGTTGATTGCTTGTTGGATGCCACTGGCTACCACACTCACTTGCAAGCTTGCATTCCTCCCAGGAGCTGTTGGGGTGCTCTATGTGGTTGTTCCAAAAAACTGTTGCAGCTTGGTAGGCTTTTGATGTGAACTTTTGTGATCCTTTTCATTTCGTAACTATTCTCGCCTCTTTTTGTGTTTTTCCTACTCCAATATTTGGATGTCGGCTAAGGGTTTTTAGACCTTCATTCGTTGTGTAGACTTCCTTCTTGAATCTAATTCATCTTGTGTTTCAATTATCCTCCTCCTAGCTTCACACATTTTTTAATTTGGTGCACTTAACTCGACATATATCATCTCATGGATTATCCAACCCCCCATCATCAACCCGGCTTAGTCGAAGTCAACAATGTTGATCATTCTTTTTGTTATCATTTCTTTAAAAAATAATCCCAAGATTCTCTTATATATTTGTAATTGGATTCAAGGAACTCTTCCCACTCTTCTTGCTTTTATTTCCAATTTGAATTTGGTGGAGGATTGGCCAAGAGGGGTCGGTATTCGACAATGTCTCTGATTCCCTTGTCTAACATAAATTTATGAAGTAGGGAAATGACATTGCAAAGAAAACCATCATGCGATGTAAAATTTGTGTTGTATGGTTTCAGCTAACAATATGTCTTTGATTGCTTATTCTTCAATATAATCACGTATGATTCTTTCAAACCACTCGTTCAAATTTTTTCTTCATCTTTTTATTATTTCGTGCATAAATTCTTCATCTGGAGTGAGTTTGTGCATTAGGTGATTGATTACGATATTCAAATAGTGCCTCTGGAATAGCTTCCAGGAATCATTCATGTGTTTATGAGTAGAGTTGTGTATGTTCGTTTGTTAACATCATTTGGTTCCTCCTTGCTTAATTTTTTGTGTAATTATTAATTTTGTGCTCCCATCATTCATGTATGTCTTCCAAACTTAACATCTATGTGATTTTAATTGTATACATGAACGAGTTCATAACTATCAGTAATGGAATCGATGTTGTAGTCTGAGAGAAAGAACGAGAGGTTACCAGTAGTTCCTTACACATAGAAACATATGTTACAACGTTGTATACAAGAACACATAGACATACATGGAATCATACAAAAGTAATGGGAGAACCAACAGTATGCAGTTATTATATGTATAAAACAACCTTCCTCTCTCTATTACACACACACACACACACACACACATTTGTGTGTGTGTTTGTGTGTCATAATAGTTACTTGTGGGTTAGAGTTCTTAATTACCCGGTCGTTCAATTCTAATTGTTTGTTTGACCGAATCCTCTATCCAAGTTTTGCAGTCGAATTATTTGGTTGACTGGTAGGTCTAGTCGGTAGAGTCAACTAGCCCCTACAACATAGCTTTAAATTAATTTATAATTTAAAAAAAAATGTATTTATATTGTGTTTAATCATTAGTCGAAAGAAAACTTGTATTTTATTTTTTTAAATCTTGCAAGATTTGTTTTAAATTGACAAAATTATAAATATTAATCATTAATATTGCAAAATCAAATTGCAATTTAATAATTGAGGACCCTTAATTCATTTTTATATTAAAAATAACTATTTTAAAAATCCCAAAATTATAATTTTAGTAATATTTTATAACCTAATTCCAATAATAACAAAACACAAATTTATGAATAAAATAAAATAAAATGTATTTTAAATAAATGAAAATAACATCATTTTATGTTATTCGTGTGTAAATAAAATAAAATAAAATGTATTTTGAATAAATGAAAATAAAATCATTTTATGCTATTCGTGTGTGTGTGTGTGTGTGTGTGTGTGTGTAAATAATTGCAAGTTACCATGTCCATTACATTAAAAAGGAATTAGGTAAAATTGTGACCATAGCCTTATGCATAACATTTGTGTGTCCATCATGTTGAACCTTGGCTCGCAAACAAAGAATTTATGGGCCTGCTAACAGAGTTATCTTGCACAGGTAACATAGTTATCTTTCACAGGTAACATAGTTATCTTTCACAACAAATAGAGATATATTGAACAAATAATTAATAATATACCAAATAGCAGACAACAAATAGAAAATACACAAAATGGGGGAAAAATATAGTTATTGTTCTCAGTAAAAAATAATGAAGAACTAGGATTACAATGCGATACACACAACACCTCAAGGGCCTCTCATTTAAACAAAATAACAATAATCAAATTAGGGATATGAAGTTCCAATATCCATAGCCACATCTGAGGGAGATGAACTAAAATGTAACTACCCAAATGCATTGTCACCATCCAACAATCTCCACCTTGAATTTTTTTTCCCCGATATCTCACCCAACATATTCGATCATCCCCTTTTTTGCAAGCCAAGAGAATTCATACACCACCTCAACTTCTCTAACAATATCGCAACTTCTCTAACAATATCGGTTGCATGAGCATGTTTGCAGAGTTTTCTCCATTATGGACCACTCCACTTCCATTGAATCAATATAACCAAAAACTAAATTAGTACAACCACTATAGGTGATAGTCATGCTTCTCAGATACAGAAGCATCCATCTGCATTCTCTTTACTTGGTTTTTCCATGTGTCCACTGAAAACACCAACTGCATGTGAAATATTTGAAAAATCCATCACAAACATCAACCTTCCTACAATACTTTCATAAGGTACACGAGACATATAATCCTTTCCTCCCTTACTATCAGGATATAAACTTGAAGAAATATTACAATGGAAATCTAAAGGGATATTTACCGGTTTCACAATGTTCATATTGAACCTCATCAGTATCTTCTCCATAGACATGTGACAACCACAACTATAACATCCCGCTCTTGCGCACACTGAGTGAATTTATTCTTTGAGGACACTTGCTTGCAAGTGATCCAAATTATTATACTATTGGGCATGTGATTATGATTATGAGGTGTTATGAATTGCTAACATGTTATTTTGTTGTATTGACATAGACAGGTGCTATTGACTCGATTTTCCTGAGTGTGCAGGATTTTGGACCTTGAGGATGCAGAGGCATCGATGAAATCCCTTGGACTCCGGATCAAGTTGGGGAGTGGACTATTGGGGTTTGATTGTTGTATATATGACTTTTGTGAATCTGGTTAGATGATATGATTATGGATATTATTCTAACATGATTCGTTGATGATGCAGGTTGATGACAACTTGCCGACCAGACTCACATGTGGAGTAGAGGGGTCATGCATGACTACCAGAGATGTTGAGGGAGAGGTGTGGACAACATCCCTGCCACAACTTACTAGAACTCTCACCATGGCTCGAATTGTAGGTTAATGATTACCTAGTTTGAGAAGACCCACGATGTCGTGAGGGCCGACTGCAATAGTCGCTCACAATGATTCTAAGGGGCGCGCAATAAGGTAGGGGCCTTATTCCTTATAGGCCCTTAGTATCCCACAAGATCACCTGGTGGAGTATTGAATCCAGGGGTTTTGATGTCTACCAAGTCAGTCAAGAGGCGAGTGGCACCCTTGGAGCACGTAGTGCTTCCTGAAGGGCATGTCGTGCAAGAAAATTAGAAAGAGGCGAGTGGTACCCTTGGAGCACGTAGTGCGTCCTGAAGGGCACATCGTGCAAGGGAAATAGAATGAGGCGAGTGGCACCCTTGGAGAACATAGTGTGCCCTGAAGGGCACATCGCGTTGTTAAATAATAACTGAATGAACCTAGATGGCCTTATAACGAATAATGTGATGAGAAAGATTTAAAACAATTTCCCTGGTAAAATGTCTCCCAGCCTAGGAAAATAAAGTCTAGGTCTAAGTGATACTTGTGATAAAAATAAAAATATATATTTATATAAAAAAAATTAAAAATAAATAAATAATAATGATAATCATCATTAATCATGTGATGAGAAGGGGGTAAGCAATTCAATTAATTTATAAAAATCTTTTGGGAGATAAAATTTAAAAAGGGGAAATAATTGTTTTGTTATATTATGCTAAGTAAGAATTTATTAATTAAAAAGGAAAAGGGGAAATAGGTAATTTTCTTCACATGCCAATTTGAGTTTTAAATGAAAAGGGAAAGAGGGAAATTTAAAAGATTTAAGAAACTAGGAAAATCCGGGAAACATAAAAAGAAAGGGGAAACACAAGGAAAAAGCAGAAAGACTAACTTAGTAAGGTATCTAGCATTTAAGAACTTTCTAAATTAAACTCAACTAGTAAATTAGTAAGGGGGTACGTCATTAAAGTGTGTAAGGGAATATGGGGACACCTAGGAGCGATTCTAGGAATTCTTTTAGGTGGGTGAGGGAAATAGGAGTAATTAATTAATTAATGAAATTAATTTGTGGTGCAATGAAGGGGATGGGTGACACATGTATGAGGATGATTTTTAGGAATTAAATTATGGAACAATAAATTAAAAGGGAATTTGGGAAAGTAAATGACTTAGAACTCTATATAAAGGAGGGAGGAGGAGGATGATGGATCTCTTCTGTGATGCGTAACGTTATGATGCAGAAATTTAGACTTGAATGACTTAGCTTGTGGGAGTTGGGATACCCAACTCAGTGAGGACTGGTAGCTCTGACTTGCAAGGCAAGCTAGGAGCTAGTTGTTCTCTGGTTTAGTGTGCATGGTCCCTTTGCGTCTTGGGGGGCTAAGGGGGAAGAAGAGTACCCCTAGCGTTGGATGGGAGCTACCGATGAATATCATCGGTCGACAAGTGGGAGCTGCACAGAGTGTGCGAGATAATGACTCAGAGCGGGCAACTTGGGCTACAATACACTTCCTTTATTTATGCATGGTAGATTATTATTATAATTTACGCTTTTATTTCTATACTTTTACTTGGGTAAAGAAAATGTTGAATTAACATTTCAACTGAGAACATAATTTTCCTCTGAAGCCTTAAGCTCGTTGTTTGAATTGATTCCCTTGGCTTTCAATCCCCGAATTTTTTGACTGTCTGATTGGTTTTATCGATTTGTTGTGTTGGGTTGTGCTTTACTTTGTACTCATCCCTAGTTCGTCAGTCCATGCCTGAGCAGTCATAAAGGAGTCGAATCGACAGTCATCACTTCGGTGCACAACGACCTATAGATTCTAATGCCCTACTTTTCTGTGTGTGGATGATGAGTGAAGGATGTGTTGGCCCCGCTATCTACCCCTGTTAGTTGTCCCTGGTTGAGTGACTATCTTGCGCCTTGCTGCATTGATTACCTCCGTGGTGGTTTTTCTTCCCACAACGAACTGCTTATGATCCTCTACGTTGATCCCTGCATTTAATACCCTTCCTAGAAATTATTTAAGGCTGAGTTTATAATGCTTCTCCTGGTTATTGTGTGTTTTTCCTTACTTATGGTTTGCCATTACTCTACAATTTTACTCTGTGTTTCCTGTGATTTAATGGAATTTACTCTCTGCATTTTTTCTTGTGTTAAACCTCTTCTCTTCTTGACTGTTGACGACATTCACCCATGCGATTTAACCCACTACTATTAACTTTACCCACGAATTTACTACCCAATACGATTTTAATGTTTAGAGAAGATTTATTCATTTAGAAATGGATGTTGGTATTCAATTATGATTGAATTATTGCTCTACCATTTCTGAAGGCGTTTCCATTGCCAGATCTCTTTGCTCTGCATTCTTATTATTGATGCATGTCCATTCCTGGTTTTATTGCATTGCATTTTTCCACCACTAGTTAAGACTGTGATTCACCATTGTCAGACTGCAATCATTGCTTGATTAAGACTGCATTTCGTTTTTGTTTGCCTGGCGATTTTTCCACTTCTTAGGACTGCATTTCGTTTGATTTGGGGGTGATTTTTTCCCGACAAATTTATATATCTGGCATATTTTTCTCCTCCATGAATTGCCTGTGCCTTACTAGTTAATGGGAGCGTATTGGTGGCAAGACAATGATTTTTACATTTATCATTAGTGTTATTTCCGTTTTAGTTCACAGAGTGTACCTTTCTTTTAAACAACTATTTCCTTCTTACATTAAAACACTGGGATTTTTCCATGGTTAAGACTAAAATCGTTGTTGTTAATACTGCGTTTTTCTTGTTACTTGGAGATGTTACCCTCTTTGGGAATACATTGCATTTAAACATCACCTGTGTTAATGTGTTTCATTAATTATATGGTGCGTTGGATGTTGATGCATGTCTGATTGGAGGTAATTCCTACGTTTTATATGGTTCTTTTTACTTCAATTGATAGATATGAATTTATAGTTGACTGCGTGCACATTTAATAGAAAATTTATTAGCTGGCAGGTGTAAAGGGATGTCATTTAATTCCCAACAATTTACATTTTAATGGCAAGTGTGTGTACCTTTAATAGCTGATTGCGTGCCCATTTTTTTGGCAATTTAATAGTTGACAGATGTAAAGGGAAGGCGTTATTACACAACACACTTGTTAGAATTTTTATAGACAACCTTTAAATTGACTAGACATCCTTTTTAGACTAGACTTGTCAATCTAGTTTTCGTATTAATTAAACCAGACTTGTTAAATTAGAATGTAATTGTTGTTTATAGTGTTAGTATTGACTTGATTAGGCTTGCTAAATTTGATTCGCATTTAATGTTAAATTAGATGGTACATTGATGACCAAATTGTAATTTAGACTTTCTTAATTTGATTTGCATTTAATGTTAAATTAAATGGTACATTGATGACCAAATTATAATTTAGACTTGCTCCATTTGATTTGCATTTAATGTTAAATTTGATGGTACATTAATGACTAATTTGTAAATTAATATGGTTAACAAGTGTGATAATTGTAGCTTGTACATTGATATTGTTAATGTTGTTTATGAGGTTAATTGCTAAGTTAGATTGTATTTAGTGATTAATTTAGAATTTCCAATTTAGATTGTAATTAATGTTAAATTAGATTGGCGTGTATTGACTAAATTGTGATTTAGACATACTAAATTAGAGTGTAAGTTATGTTAATTTAGATTGGTAATTATTGACTAATTTAGACTTGATTAATGGTTTGGGTGGTTGGCGAAGTCGTGTAATGGATTGTGCTCTCTTGTTGACTTCATATCGCATCTTGCCGACCCATTGCATGGGGGTTGGTGTAGTCTTGTGTCAGCTATTTCGGTCTCCTAGCGCGTGGGTTGGTCTTGAGTCTATGGTCCAGATAGAATATGTTCGCACCAGGGTTATTGTCACACCTCTCATATGGGGACGACATGATTCCTAATGAGGGGATCATGGCGTGCCCTATTGGATAGAGGTGAATGATATCGTGGCCAGAGTTTGTGCTTCCCGTGTGAGTGTTGTTGATCGTTGTAAGTTGTTGTTAGCGCTTAGGTTGTAACGCCTTCATGCGTTTGGTTCGCACACATTGAGGTTCTAGTCATTGGTCATCAAGGTCGTTGTGTCGGGAGGGGGATGTTGTCCCTTAGCTTGTAGGCATGGTCATGTTTGCGTCGGACAGGTAGTTGTTCCTCCTTGTTGTTTTACACATGTTTCGCCCAGTTGCTCTTGTGCCAGTGCGTGGAGTCGTAGTTGTATGTTGTTTGTTTAGCGGGTGTGGTTCCTGCCATTAGATGTGTTGTTTAGCTGTAATCGTTGTTGCCGTCCCATTTAAAAAAAAGAAAAAATTACACCTTTTTCTTCGCTTGTAGTCGTAACGATGGGGTCGTTACTACAACAAACTATTTTTCTCATCTTTGTATAATTCTATTCCCACGATTTTTTTTGTTGCTCCTAGATGCTTCATATGAAACATCCTAACCAATATATCCTTTAACATGTTGATATCAACCATGCTTGGGCTTGCAACAAGCATATCAACAACATATAATACCAAGATAATGAAGATGCCACTGAAACTTTAGAAGTAAACACAATGATTGTACTCACTTCTAGTAAAATTTTGGCTCACCATGAAGGAATCAACCATCTTGTACCATTTCTTTGGTACCATTAGGCCATACAATGATTCCTTGAGTTTGCAAACAAATCTCCCTTTGTGATCCTGAACAACATCTAATTGTTTCATGTACATATCTCTAATAGTGATGATTTTGTGGGTAGTATGGTCCCACAATCTATATCCCTTATCCCCATCACTATAACCAACATAGATATTAACCTTGTAGACATTCAATGATTGTAATTCTGGAAATATCTTATGGTTGACCAGTACCTGCAGCCCCAACCCTTACTTTCTCATATGGCCCCATCACTAATGTCATAAAAAAGTAGATTCCCTTGCTTCCTTATATACCACCGTTGCTTCAGTTAATTGAGTGCTTCATTCCATTTTGTAAAGGTTTCCAATCTTTGTAGCCTTCATAACCAACAATATCCCCTTGCACACTTTCAGTGCCCCACCTTGACATGTAAACATGTAACCTCCAGAATCCAAATCTCCCAAAGAAATTAATTTTTTTCAGGGTCTAGTACATGTATAACATCCATCAAATTTCTTACAATACCATCTAATATTTTAATCTTAATGATCTCAATCCCAACACTTTTACAAGAAATATTATTTCTCATAAAAACAACATCGTCATCTATAGATTGGTAATAAGAAAACCAACTTCTATGTGAACACATGTGATGGGAAGCACCAGAGTCTAACAACCACTCTTCTTGATATTGTGAAATACTACAAACAGATAAAGATTCATCAACCATACCTTAACTTGATTCAACCACATTTTCTTCCTTACTAGATTCTTCGTTAGATTCCTTTCTCTTCCAACAATATTTCTTGAGATAACATGATTTACTGCAGTACCAACATGTTAAATTACTCTTCTTGTCCTTTGACATGGATTTGGATGTACCTCATGATTCCCCTATTTCTCTAGATCTACCTCTAACCACCAATGCTTATGGTGTGGAGGTTTCTATGTTGGATTTCCTCCTCACCTCCTCAGACAAAAAGGATCCCACAAAAAATTCAAACTCAAGGGTGTTTGTTGAGCTAAATAAAATAGAAGTGACTAAATGATCCCAAGACTCAGGAATGAACACAACAATTTCACTTCCTTATCTTCCTCATTGATTTTTACATCCATACTAGTTAATTGGCATAAGAGAGTATTAAATATATTTAAATGATCATCAATTTTGGTACCTTATTTCATCCATATACTGTACAGTTTCCTCTTCAAGTATATTCGGTTCATCAGGGACTTCCTCATGTAGAGGATCTCCATTTTTCTCCATAGGCTAGATGTAGTTTCCTCTCCCACAATAATGAAGAGGACTTCGTCAACTAGACAAAACCGAATGGTGTTGAGACCCCTTGCATCTACATTTTCCCATTCATAATCTAACATATCCACCAGCTTTTTTCTCTTTTCTTCCAATGATTTATGCAATTCTTGTTGCACAAGAAAATCCCAAATCTCTAGCTTCCACAACTCAAAGTTATTCTTTCCATTAAATTTATCCACCTTAAACCTTGTGTTCATTGTTTTTTCCATTCTCCATGGAATCCTCCTCGGCTCTTCCACTCAGCCCTTGGATCTTCGAGAAACCATTGACACGAATCTCCTCATCTCTATGTACGTGGGAACGACCATCCTTGGCTCTTTGTGCGTGGGAACAACCCTCCTTTGCACTTTCTTCTAATACTACTTGTTGAACCTTGGCCTGCAAACAAAGAATTTATGAGCTTGCTAATAGAGATATATTGCATAGCTAACTGAGTTATCTTTGAAAATTAATAGAGATATATTGACTAGAAAATTAATAATAGAACAAATAGCGAAAAACAAACAAAAAATACAAGAAAAGGGGAAAAAATATCTTTATTTCTCTCAGTAAAAAACAATGAAGAACTAGGTTTACAATGCAATACAAACATCACCTCACAGGACTCCCATTAAAAAAAAATAGAAACAATCAAATAAGGGATATGAAGTTCCAACAACCACAACCATGTCTGAGGGAGAGGAATTGAAATGTCCCTGCCAAGATATGTTGTCACCATCCAACACATCCCCACCATCACAATTCTAGAAGTCCATTGGTACACGGAATTTACTAACAACGTAAGATTTCTTCTTATTTATTTTCTCATCACATATCTCCACCCCTCAATTACTTTGGCGTTCCCACTCACCTATTGAGGGGGTATGCTAGTATTACATATAGAAAACAAAATTTAATGCATAAAACCATATGAATGAATTTTGTCATTTACTATGCAATCAAAAGAGATCATCTTGACACTTTCAATGGTCATTTGTGTTGGAAATATTGTTGTCATTGATTTCAAAGATAGGCAGAAACTACTAATACCAAAGAGAAGATCAATGAAGAATCCATATTATGAATTGGACTAGATAGAGGAAGTACAAAAGAAGAGGGTTCCCCAGTTGCATGAATCATGTATAGAGTTTATAAATAGTATTGAGTAAATGAAAGTGTTGTTTTCTATGCCTATGATTTGTGTGAATGTACCTATGCTTTGATGAGTTTCTGTGTATGAAAATTGGCAATTAGAATGAGGTAACGAGGATTCCATATATACCCTATCATAATCATTGATGTATGAAAAGAGAGATATGTGGCTAAGCAGATGAATGATCATAGTCTCAAGAATTAGAGAAATGAGACTTGAGAAAGCTGGAGTTGAAGTATGAGGGCACGACATAAGAATTTATGTAAGGACAATCATTTCTACAAGGACGATTTATCCCAAATTCATAAATCATATTCAATGGATTTATAATGTGAAAGCATCATCACATAGTTTGAATGTGAACGAGTGAGTTATGGAACCCTGCACAAAGTGTTAAATTTTAAGTTATCGAATACCAAAACATTGACAAGTAGTTTTGGCTTAAGGATAAAGTTTTCAAGGATCCGGTGGCCCGGTTCCCCGATTGTGGGGACACAAAATATCATATATTGGATATTTCATAATTGGAGTAGATGTGTGAGAGCATAGTGTTAAAGTTTCGGGGGCCCGATGGGGCGATACCCCTGAGGTTCTAGTGGTCCGATGTCTCAGTGGGAAGTGTATACCAAACTAGAGTGAATGCGTGGTGAAAAAGGTTTTAGGTGGGCCAGTGTCCTGGTGGTGAGGACAAAGCGTATAGGAGAATTATAAACCTAGTGCATGGTTAAACCCTGACCATTGATCGTTGAATATCAACGACTAAGAGTGAAGGACCAGAAATTCAAGTATATCAATATATAAAATATCGAGTATATCATATTAGAGTGGATGCGTGAAAGCACGGTGGATTGATACCCCGGTGGGCCAGTGGCCGATGCCAAATCAATGCCACGACAACTGCCACATCAGTTCCCTGTGTAGTGTTGCATTTATCCCACGTGTCATGAGGATATTGGGCCACGTGCATTGGACAGTCAAAGTTCCATCTTAGAGTTATAATAAGGCCAGAGGATGTGATGATGTCAACAACCATGTAAAATGTTAGTGTCATGCCACGTTTGCATGGTGTTCCAGTGAAATAATTGTGAACCCTACACATGGTTGAATCATGACCACAATCAGAGGGATCAACGACTCAGATTAAAGGACCGAACCTAAGTGAATTTTGAAAGTGAGATGTTAAAGCCTTGAAGGCCTAGTGGGCCAGTGATCTGGTAGTCCTAATGGTTCGAATAGTGCATTGTATATTGGTATATTGAATACTGAACCTGTTGAAAGAAATATGTTTGAAGTTCTGAGGGCCCAGTGGGTCGGTGACCCGGTAGTCCCAATCGTATCATTAGTATATCACATATCAGATATCAGAAGATCAGAGGAGCATTGTAGTTTTGAAGTCTTGGGGGCCTGGTGGGCCATTGACTCGATGGTCTCAATGACCTGGTGATCGGGACACATAGTTTAGGTGAAGAAACCTGGTTCTTGGGAGAATCATGACCATTCATTGGAAGATCAATGGTTGAGATCTGTCGGTCAGTCCAATTGGTTGAACTCTGTTACATTAAATCATCAATATCAAAATCATAAACTGATGAAGTACAAGGAAACATATATGCAGGCACTAGTCCTGAACCAAAGTGTTTTTTTTTGCAGAAATATAACTACTTTTTGTTGCTACAGAAACAAAGTTTCTGTTAGTTATAGAAAAACAAAGTATGCAAATTAAGATACAAGAAATAACTTATTTAAAACCTAAAAAAAAGAAGGATTCTGATTATCTGGGATTAGAATTCTATTGAATTGTTAATCACAGTATTGCAATTTAATGGATTTGAAAGAACAATTAATTATTCAACTACTACTATCTGTGTATCAGTCTAACTTGTGCAATAAAACATAAATACACTAGCTGTAGAAAATAAAAGCAATTGAATCGTAAATCACACAGTGATAAATCTTGTAAATGAATCACACAATTTGAAATGCAAACAAACCACACAACTGTAAATGTAAACAAACCACACAACTGTAAATGTAAAGCTCACAACAAAAAATGTAAAGGAGCAACAAACTTGTTCTCAACAGGCCCTCTCAATTCAAAGAATTCCACTGAGAGAAACTCGTATATGAATTAGAAAATGATGAACTCAACACATCTATTTAACTCAGAGATATATGAATCAACTTATTTTTTCACTTGGAAATTAGATTACATTTCATCAACATTAAGAAAAATTTGTTTATAAAAATATAATGTCATGTATTTATACAATAAAATGAGACCAGTCAGATCCACATGACTCAGATCTTCCAAAAAAAAAAATAACAAATTACATATGCGATTAAGGAAGATCGAATGTGATGTATAACATGGAAGTATAAAATCTTCTAGGGTTATCCACATAGTTGAGAAATTCATGACGAGACACATGAATTTGTCATATGTGATCTCGTACTTTTGGTGGAATGATATGCTGGAACTAAACTCACGCACTTTTGCCAAGTGTACACACTAACTAGATTGTTGATTTTCTCGAAACATTGATCTAGAAGGTATTCAATAGAATACGATAGGTGGATGAGCTGCATGGACTTATTTGGCATCTCTCTATAGTTTGGGTTTGATCTCGGTGAAAATCCAACCTTATGAAACACCAACTATACTATGGAAATAGTATTTAGCAAGATTTTGTAGCAACTGATATAATAATAACTATTAAACAAAATTGCATAAGAAGAATGAAATTATGCTCAAGGATGAACATTTTACCTCAAGTGATATTCTAGGCATTGTTTATGTATCTAGGTAAGGATATCATGGAATAAAGGGTGTAATATGATATAATATGAGGTTACGGAGAAAGGTTTTATAGAAGGAAAAGTGACAAAAATAGTGAATTATGAGGACCCAATGCTCCCCCACATGGAAGGTGTTGTATGTCCTCATGCAACAAAAGAGGGTTTATGAGCCTTGAGTAACTTGATAAAGCCTTAAACAAGAGGGATGTTTCTCTCTTTTTCACAAGAGGGATGTGAAATCCCTAGCTATTTATTTTATGATTTGATACGTATCCCAAGACTGCCTAAACGAGTGATCTTATCCATCCAAAAATTCAAAATTGTATCTTACCCCTACTCTGTCATAGTTGCTCAGAGACGTCTGGTCCTAGTGAGGATGCATGTTCCCTTTTCTTTAATACTTTGATTTCATTTCTAGCCTATGGATTCAAAGTCTCTCTCGTTGATTGATCCCATACCATTTTTATGCTTCTTTAATCAATATTTGCCTCTCTTTGTCAAAGTCCTTTGTCTTTTTCTATAACTTGGCTACAATCTTCTTCAAAAGTTTGTTTTCTTATTTAACACACCTTTCCAAAACTTCTATCTCCTCAATTTTATCTTCTAACTATTTCATCTTATTGTTGTTCTTTTGTGAGGAGGAAGGAGGATTAGAACATTTTCTTCCTTATCCTCATCATCTGTAAATTTTTCAACTTCCATACTAAAGGATTCATGAAAATCAATAGCTAAATCAAAGTCTATATTACTTGGTTTTACTGACAGAGCGAAAGACAGCCTAGTCCTTCATCGTGTGCTGGTATCTTATGGGGTTTCTTCAACTGAAAAGTTTCCCGACTGCTCCTTATCGTATTCGTCCAACTCATTGGTGGGTCATGAATGTTGTCACTTTCTCCCAATTTTGATTTTTTTTCCTTGTCACACTCCTTGTTGCCTGAGCCATAGTAGATTCAATATTCCTCTTTTTACTTTGCACAACATCATCCCTTGTACCAATTTTTGGAGAGTCTGAGTCTTTTTCATCTCTTTCGGTCTCCCCCTCAAGGTCCGTCGTTTTTATTCGTGGTCGACCTCAGGGTTTCGTTGTTTCCAAACTCAAATTTATAACCTTTTCCTCTATTTTTTATTTTGATTTCAAAGGATTGGAACCTGTGTCCTTCTTTTCTATTTTACCTTTTGATTTTGTAGGAATGGAACCCATGACCTTCTCTAGATTCTCTGCTTTCAGCTCTGGATCTTCTGATTCATACTTCTTCCCTTTAGAACCTATGGGTTTTGAGCTTCCTTCCTTAACAATATTTTTGACAAATCGATTTCGTAGCAAGAAATCCTCCCATTTATCATTTTTTTCTTGTATATTAAACTAAACTAACATTTTAACTAACCCATAATGATACAAAATGCATTCAATACTTCTAGGGATTCATTAAATATTCAACGCCATTTTCTTCAAATTGTTTAGTAAGTAGAATGGAATATCTAGCTTATACCTTCGACAAAATTCATCAACAAATGAAGGGGATAGTAAAAGACCAGGCCATACCTGCCTTCACACATAACATATTTATGTAAAATGAATAGAATACTTTTCCATTTATTTTTAAATGCACAGACCGATATACCTTTGTTCCAGTTGACCTCCTCCTCTGAATTCACTGGAAATTCCTTCCATACCTCGTTGTTTATCTTTTGATAACCATTTATCGCCACTTGTGGGTAATTCTGTGGCTCGTGCTCTGAAATATTTTGTAATATCCATCTTCAAATCGCCTATTTGAGATTTTCTACCATCAAATTATTTTGGAAATACTCTCATCACGTGTTCATTATACCCTTGGAATTTTTGTAAAAATATGCCTCAGAAATATATGTGCCAGTTGGTTCATATCTCACTATTGATCCCATTCTGCAGCGTTGGAGATATTGTGGGTCTTCAAATCACTCTTTGTCACATAGATAGAAGGGATGAAAAAAATGTGAATGAAGGTTTACAAATTTCGTATGGGGCAAGTTTCAGATGATGGTTTCGTAACAATGAAATTTGGATTTTGAATTATGAAATGGTCATGCCATATTCGAAAGAATAATTCATGGATATGGAAGCGATGCCAAATAAATCAAATCATATTTTGATATGCATCAAATGCTGGTTTTAAATAATGCATGTCATAAATGGGATTTTCGACATGCATCTATAATGATTCCACATGATTTTCAATATCAATTTGTATTTATGATATGACTTGGATATGAAATGGAAACTTAGGATAATAATGGTAAGGTAGCATAAATAACATAATCATAGCTATAGAATTTAAACTTTGTCCAGTTCCCTTGCACAATTTCAGAACTTCTAATGCAAAGTTGTTTAAAAATTCATTACATGGTTTCTTTTACCTGTAGCTAAAGACTCGAAACAAAGATGATACTGTAATCAAGTTTTTGCTATGTGTCATGGAAACATTGTCAAAGGATCTGAAGACTTTGAAGATGCTAAGTATGAGAACTGAAGATGTTGCTGATGAAAATTGAAGATGTTGATGTTGAGACTGAAGATGTTGATGATGAAAGATAAAGATGTTGATTTTGAGACTGGAGATGTTGATGATGAAATTTTTGTTGAAGAAGATGATATGGAGCTTCTAATGAAGACAAATTGTTGCACATGAATACTGAATTTTATAAAAAAAAATCATAAAATTTGCAACTCAGGTTATTCTCGAACTGGAAAACTAATGAAGATAAATTAGTATATCATAATTGCTTAACTAATGTCTACATGTAACTTTTGGTAGCTGCATAAAGTGCATGTGGCTGCAGAAAAAGTCTGCAATCAAAGAAACTAAACATTTTCACCCATAATTCTAAGATCATGAACTGTAGTGCCTGATAAAAGGATATTTTCTTCCATGATGACAAAATTCCGAGACTAAAGAAAGTTGATCACTACTTTTAAACTTATTTCATGAAAATCTTTAAAACAAAATCTTGAGAAAAATATGTCTTGGATGTTACTGCAAATCAAAATCTCTGCAAGCTGCCAACTGACTTATTGTTAAAACTTTAGGTGCTAAAAGAAATGTTGGAACTAGATTTGGATATGTCTTTCTTACTTATTTTAGAGCTATGCCCTCCATTTATGGTTTTCACGCAAAATTCTTGCACAATTGCGCCAGGAAACTAGTTTTCACAATCTGCGCTTGTTTTTTTCTTTATATATATATATATATATATATATATATATATATATATATAATTTTAGAAAATACAAATAATCATCTTGAGATAAGAGTTGGGGAAGAACTTCCTTGTCTCACTATCTCCATCTCTAATTATTGAAGCAAGTTATGAACAAATTCTTCTCTATTAGTAGGATTATAATATAAACTTAATCTGTGCCCATTTACTAGAAAAGAAGGGCCTTCCTCATCAATGGTTTTAATTTTCACTTATCCATTGTCAAATATTGTTTCTATTTCATGTGGCCCTAATCAATGTGTACTGAGGTTTTCTTTAAAATTCTAAATCTAGAATAAAATAAGAGAGCCCAGTCATTTGGTTTGAACTTCTTCTTCCTGATGAATTTTTCATGCCATCTCAATATTTTCTATTGTATGATAGTATTTCTCTAAACTGCATCTTGTTGGATCTCATCCAATTCATTTAATTGTAACAACCTCTATTGTTGTGCTTCTAAAATATTTATCCCAATCTTGTTTATTGTTCTAAATTTTTGATTTGGAGCTCAATAGGAAGGAAAAATTGCTTCTCATACACAAGTTCACACGGTGTATTCCCGGTAGTGTTCTACCATGTGGTCCAGTAAGCCCAAAGTGCCTTGGGAATCCTATCTGTCTAATCATGGTGATGTAACTGAACATTTTTAATCAGGATAACTTCAATAACCTTATTTGTGTATTACACTTGTTTATTAGCTTGTGGACGATAGGGGGGTGACTTATGATGCTTGATCTTGTATTGTTATATGATTTTCTGGACAATATTTGAAGTGAATTGGGTACCCTGATCTGTCACAATTTTTCTTGGGAGACCAAAACGAGTAAATATGACCTCAAATAAAAAAAATACACAACAAATTGTTCATTAGAATATAAAAGAGGTTTGGCTTATACCCATTTAGTGACATAATCAATACACATGAAAATATACTTTTTCTTTCTAGACATTGGAAAAATAGTTCATACAAAATCCAAAGCCCATTTTTCAAACGAT
Source organism: Picea sitchensis (assembly GCA_010110895.2). Classification (NCBI taxonomy): domain Eukaryota; kingdom Viridiplantae; phylum Streptophyta; class Pinopsida; order Pinales; family Pinaceae; genus Picea; species Picea sitchensis. Next base: position 293,979 of record SNQJ01S0004561.1, read on the forward strand.
TTTATTAACACTTGAGGTCGTAGAGGCATCTCACATGCTTATAATGGTTTTCCCATCCATTGGAAATTGTCACATCTTCTAACATATTCCTTGGCATATATATGAAGGGTAGGCTAGTAATACCCTAAATGAAGGACTTTATATTTGGTTCTTCTATAAACAAAATGACCCCCACATGGTTCATCGTGGCATGCCTGCAATATATCATACATTTGATCTTCTCGTACATACATTTGAATGATAAGATCAAGTCTCATACAAAAGATTTCTCCATCAATCCATGAGTAAGTGGCACTATATCTAATGATCTTCTACTTCTCCTTTAAAGAAATATGTTGAGGTAATTTTCCTGTAGCTAGATAGTTAGCAATATTTTCAAACCAATGAGTTTTAGTAGATATTGCAAAAAGATTCTCATCGGGGTAATTGTCATTAACAAGAATTAATTCACCTTCACTATGAATCCTAGAAAGGAAATTGGCTACAACATTTTCCTTAACAGGCCTATCCATTATATTGATATCAAATTATTGTATCAAAAGAATTCATCTGGTAACCCTGCCATTAGTAATGGTTTTTTTCATTAATTACCTAATGGATAAGTGGTCAGTGTGGATGAATACTTCATATCCTATAATTTAGTGCCTAAATTTATTGATGGCATGAACCACTACAGGGAACTCTTTTTCAGTAACCGTATAATTCATCTATGTAGGTGTCAAGTTCTTACTCGCAAAATAAATGGCATATTATAATTGATTTTCCTTTTGACCTAGTATTGCTCCTAAATTTGTGTTAGAGGCATCTGTAGATATATGGAATAGAAGGGACCAGTTTGGTCCTCTTAAAACATGAGCTACAAATTTTTTCTCTTTCACAGTTTCAAAACAAGTTTGACATGGAATGTTCCAGTAAAATCCATTATATTTAGTAAGAAGTTTGAATAATGGGGATTCAATCTTTGTAAAATTTCCAATGCATCGTTTATAGTAACCAACATGTCCTAGGAAAATTCTGACATCTTTTTTTATTTTTGGGTACTGGGAGATTGGAAATGACTTCTATTTTTGTTGGATCCAATTTTATACATGCAGAAGACACATAGTGGCCCAAAACAATCCCTTCATTTTATAACATGTAACATTTCTCATGACTTAATTCCAAATTAGTTTCTTGACATCTAATTAATTTTTTTTCTAAATTCTCTAATGCTTCCTTGAAAGTATTTCCATAAAAAGTGAAATCATCCATATACACTTCTACACAATCATGGATAAGGTCAGAAACGATACCTACACAACATGTTGGAAATTTGCAGGTGCATTACTCAAACTGAAAGGAAGCACTCTGCAAGTGTACATTCCCCAAGGACATGTGAATGTTGTTTTGTCCTGATCCTTTAGAGCTATTTTTATTTGGTTATAACCACTAAATCCATCCAAAAAGGAAAAGTATTTTTTACCTACTAATGTATCTAATATCTTATCTATAAAAGGTAGAGGAAAGTGATCTTTCAAAGTTTCTTTATTCAATTCCCTATAGTCTACACAAACACACCATTTGTCATTTTTCTTAGGAACAATAACTAGTGGAGATACCCATTGGCTGTCAGAAATTGGATATATAAAATTGACATTGAGTAATTTATGCAACTCATCTTTCACAATTTCTTTCAAGAGTGGATTCATTCGTCATTGGCACTGCCTGACATGCTTGGAATTATTCTCTATGTAGATATGATGAATGCATGTACTAGGGTGATTTCCACACATGGAATCTTATTCCCATGCAAATGATCTAGAATGTTTTTGTAATGTCTAGAGTAATTTCTCTTTTTGAATTTCTTCAAGTTTAGAATTGATATTTAAAGTTTTTCCTTGAAAATTTTTAGTAGCTTTATTACTTGATCCTGATGTGGATGCAACAAAAGACATCGATTTTGAGATTGTTGATAAAGTATCCATGGTACAACTTTCTTGAAAATTCTTATCCAAAATATATCTATGATCAAAAGTACATTCCCCCCCATGATATTGAGTAAAATAATAATATTGATGATTTAACTTTCCTTGATATCATTCTTAAAATTCACAATTTGATCAATAGTTAGAATAGGTTGTACCACTTCCTCATTGTCATTTGTATCTTGAAAGCATTTTGTAAATTTAGATTCAGCTAAAGCTTTAGTTGGTGGATATAAATTAAATTTATTTATTGAATTCTCATTTGCAATTGTCATATCCCCTGATCTACAACTGATGAAAGCATCAACCGTAGCTAACCAAGGCCTCCCTAAGATTAATGGGTTCCCCCTAAGTTAGATTTCGGCTGTAAAAACATGGAATCTATAGGGTACTCCCAAGAATCCAAGGAGACTATTATATCCTCCAATACACCTTCTCGCTTTATTGTTGATCTATCAACAAATTGTAAAACTTTGGGTGTATTACGAAGATTAGACAATTGTGATATATCCATGGTATCTTTAGTCATTGCATTGATTGTTTCTCCTAGATATATTAATGTGTTTATGATTGAAACATTATTGATGTGGATTTTTACAATGGGACTATCGAGATCAACATATGTTTGCATATATATTTTACCTGATATACGATCTGCTAGTTTACCAATTACTTGCACTGTTTGTGGATATTTATTTTTCCTTCCTGATTTCTTGATACATAATTCCTTTATTGTCTTAGAATAAATTTGAATGTCTTTGATTGTTGCAAGAATGGATTTTTGATAAAAACATTTTTTAACTCATCTTATAAATCATATCATGGTTTATGATAAAAACATTTTTTAACTCATCTTATAAATCATAATGGTTGAATGATTTTTTTTTTTTTTTTGTTTTTTTCTCGATTCTGATGCCAACCTTTCTCGGAAAGGTGGAGAACTAGATTGTTGATTTTGATTTATTGTGGATGAAGAAGTTTGATTTATTGGATTAGTATTATCATTGTTGTTTATTTGATTAGGAGTTTCCTCCTCTACAAGTTCTTCAACAATAATAGGTACATTGTTGTAATCTAGGGAATAAAAGAAGGTATTCAAGGAGAGACATAGTACGCACATCAAGACACACACATAATCCCAAGAAAGAAGGAGATAAATGTGGGGAAGGTTAACCAACCACTTTCTTATTCCTCCTTTAGGGTTATTTATACAATAGGTAAATGGTTGTTGCACCCTCTTCGACTAATCATTCGTTAGGTGCTTTTTATCCTTTATTACATACATTCATATATATCTACTTGACTTTATCCACTCTATGTCTAATGTATACTAATACATGTATGTGATGACTATTAGGTCCTAAGAGGCCCACTCAACATCTCCCCCACACTCAAATCCTTTCTTGTCCCAAGAAATTCTGCAGATAAATAATGACATGTTACTCTTTGGCCTTTGTCTTCAATCTCGAAGTGACATGTGGATTCTGTGAGTCTCGTGGCACTTTTCTCTCACCTAACAATGGTCCTCTTGATCCTATTTTTACACATTTCTCTTTGGTGCCTTTGGAGTGGTGTGTGGCTCGTCCTTGGATCATCTCGCACCTGCATAACACTCGTAGTAGGATCTTTCATATACCCATATGAGTGTCTTACTTTGCGCTCTTTAAATCTACCATTTCTCTGTTTTCTGGATTTTGAGGTCACAACTCAGGAACTATACTGCAATTTTATAACAAGGGGTTAAATCAATCCATTCATTTTTCTATCATCGTCTTCTCTTTTCAGCTCTCATATCTGTGTCTGTTAAGATATGTGTCTTTCTAGAATTCCTTTAACCGTTGCCAACACACTCATCATCAATGCTCCGATTTTCTCTGTTACTCGTCAAACTTGAATGTGCTTCTTTATGCTTTTCTTGTCTTTGAGAATATATGGATTCTGCATTTTATATGAATGAGAACTTGACTATGACTTGACTTAACGACTCAATGGAAAATTAAAATGTTGTCGAATAGATATTGATTGATATTGGTAAGGAACTGATCTCATCGACTAGACACCTACTTACATTACATAAGTGGAGGGGATCGTTTACCTTTGAAAATACGCACGTTTAACCCCATCCTACCTTTTAGACGCAAAATTTATTTTTTATTGATGTATATAATTGTAACACACTGTTTCCCCCGGTCTATAAAAATAACTATATTAGCCAAGAATTATGGCAAACTCAAATATGTGAATGTTTGATTTGACGAACCTTTGTATAAAAAGGTCGATGAATGTAAATTATATTATTATTATGTGTTGCATGACTACTGGGAGGGGGATGTGCTAAAAGAGACCACAATGGCTAATGAGAGGTGGTGGAAGGGACCTAGAATGGTTGCGTTAACTTCCACTGAGCCAGTACCGTACTGGTTTTTACTTGTTCAAATACCAAAGCAACTCTCTGACCCTGGAATGGATTTCCCATCAGATTGGTAGGTGGGGAGGATCCTCAAGAGTTAATGATGGTATGGGGGTGAACCACCCATCCGTAATAGTTCCCAGACCTAACCACGGATGGGGAAATTCGCGCCACATGCAATCTTGCAGAGAAAAGGAAAGAGAGGAAGTGTGGTAAGGGGGAGAGAGAGAACATGTGCGACAGGGATCGTGGAAGAGAACTGGAGAAAACTCTGGAAACACAGAGAGTTCTGAGCATAGGAGAAGGAGAGTAACCTTTGTCCCTGACTTCTGTTGAGCTGGGAGTAGGAGACTGAATCTCAAGCATCGTGGTCTAGCTCGGGGGTGGCTAGTGGTAAATCCGTTTGGAGTCACTGAGCCTATGGTTGGGTGAAAACGAGCACTCCTCTCCGAAGTCGCGTCACAACTGGTGTTTCTGATAAGTGTTTATATCTTGTATCTTGAATTGAATATCCTGGATGCATGCTCATGTTTATACACTCATAAATGGTTTTTGTATTGAAGCGTTTGCCTTGTGTTTTGATCGGAAATAATGGATGCATGCTTATACTCATATGACCATAATCGGTTTATGTATAAAATGAATAAGTTCAGAATACGAGTCCGTTCCCTTGAGATTTGTTCCATCTACTTGATTAGCACTATGTCCTGGTTTGATTTCCTGAAGGCACCTCCTTCCAGGAAGTTCCCTCGCATTCTAGAGACGGAGTGAGTTCCTTGAAAAGACTACCATTTTAGTAAACCCACGAGTTTAGTTACCCCTAACACAGAGTTCATAGCTCGGTGAATTTAGGAAGGATTTTCCATCAGGTCACCAAGCCTAGGGATAATTACCCAAGAATCCACTGAAGGATCATGTGATATGAGTTTGGAAACCTTGTACAAGAGAAAGTAGTTCTCTTAGGTTTTCGGTGTTTCGGCACCCTGGAAACCCAAGGGAAAGACCCCTCGTCTTAACAAGTCGCGAAATCCCGGTACCCGAAACCCTGATGCACTCTGTGGATGAGCCGATTTAGCATGAATAGGTTTCGGTGTTTCGGCACCCGGGAAACCCAAGGGCAAGACCCCTTTTCTTCGCAAGTCGCGAAATCCCGGTACCTGAAACTCTGACGCGCTCTGTGGATGAGCCGGTTTAGCACGAATATTTTTTGGCATTTCGGCACCCAGGAAACCCAAGCGAAAGACCCCTCATCTTCACAAGTCATGAAATCCTGGTACCCGAAATCTCAACGCACTCTATGGATGAGCCGGTTTAGCGTGAAAAGGTTTCAACATTTCGGCACCTGGGAAACCCAAGGGAAAGACCCCTCGTCTTCGCCAGTCGTGAAATCCTGGTATGTGAAACCCCGAATTGGTTTAGTGTGAATGGTTTTCGGCATTTCGGCACTGGGGAAACCGAAGGGCAAGACCCCTCGTCTTCGCCAGTCACGAAATCCCGGTATGCAAAACCCCGATGCGCTCTACGAATGAGCCCTAGGTCACCAGACAGGGTCTTGTGGTAGGAAGGAGGAATCCCGAAAGAATCTGGATCGCCCATTTGTAGGTACGTGTGGCGAAGATCTAAAGCCACCAGGGTTCTAGACATTAGATAAATAGGAATGAAGACCCTGCCAAAATCCTGAAAGGTAGAATGCCGGGATTTAATCCAGGCCATTGATCAAGTCGACGATTTGGACCGTAGATTCGGATGATACCGGGCATTCAAGTTCCGGGGATTCGAAAGGGAAAGGAGGAATGCTTGCATCACGATTCCCCGAATCGCGAAACCCCGAAAGAATTTAGAGGATTAGCACCAGGTCATAGGAATGTTCGTATGACAAGCAACCCAAGGGAGGACCTAAGGATCTGTTAGACCCTTTCGGGTTTCGGCATTTCGAAAGACAGAGAACAGGGGAACGCTTGCATCGCGATTCCTCGAATCGTGAAAGACGGAAGCGCCTTTTTGGTAAGGCCCGTGGTCATAGCCAATGATCACATGGGGGAGGATAAGGGAAGGGAGGGTCCGCGCTAAGCCCCATAGAAATTCGGGGATTCTGTTCCTCAAAGAAAAGACAAAAAGAAAGAGAAATTCTTAGTTGTCGTAGTGGGTGTGTGACAAATTGGTATCAGAGCATGGTTACAACACTTGGCCTACTTGGGCTCATGGACGAGATGCGCATAAACTCCACTTGAAGTACTCTTAAAAGGAGTAACTCTCTATCCTAACCCCCTTTATCAAAAGCTGAAGTTAAGAATGAAAATTCCTATTGTGTGTATGCATTTGAAAAATATGAATTATGCGCTGATTGTGAATGAATATGATGTTGACTAACAACAAGTGCTTTTCTTGCACAACAAGTGGACGATCAACCGCGAGAAACTGTAGACGCATAGAATGGTGACACACCACGAAGTGGGGGATGACTCCCACAATAGAGACGAAGAGTCTGATGAAAGGAGAGAGGTGGAGACCCCTCCAGATCTAGTTGAGACTGTGAGGAGCCTCATGGTCGAACTACATAGCTGCAAGGCTGACAATGAGAGGTTGATAAAAGAGCAAGAGAAGAAAACAGAAATTAATGCAGTCTTTCTGCAGAGCTTATCCGACATACAAAGACAATTTTAAGGTCCTAACCCGCACATAGGTAGATCAATGTATTCGGATGTAATAAAGGTCAATATTAATAAGACCTTTCAATAAAATAGAATAAGGCGGATATAAGAAGACCTAATAGAAGCTTCCGCTTCTAGAAG
>SNQJ01S0004561.1:304110-335854 GCA_010110895.2 Picea sitchensis
TTTGTACTTATGACAGACCACTGTGGATTGTGATATCTGTTTGACCAACCAAAGCTCAATGCCAGACAAGCTAGGTGGATGGCCCTCCTTAGTGAGTTTGATTTTGAAATCAAACATGTTAAAGGAAAGGAAAATAAGGTGGTTGATGTCCTTAGCAAAAGTATGAAAACAATTCACCTAGCAGCAGTGAGCACCTGCGAGACGAATGTCAAAGAAAGAGTCAGGAATGCATAAGAAACAAACACATTCTTCTAGATCTTGACCTTGTACCTAGAGCAAGAACCCACAAAAATAAAGTATGAAGGCTACCAGATGGTAGATGGAGGTCTGCTAACTTACAGAAACAGATTGTGTATTCCAGATTGTGACGACTTGAAGAGGTTCATAATGGATGAACTACATAAAATACCATATACTGGTCACCTGGGATATCAGAAGATGATCACGGCCACTAGGAAACAATTCTATTGGTCTGGGTTAAAGAAAGACATAGCTAACTATTTAGCTAAGTGCCTAGAATGCCAACAAGTTAAAGCAAAACACCGACACCCAGCAAGATTATTACAACCTCTACCAATCCCGGAATGGAAACCATTTCCATGGACTTTATCACCGGATTAACAACATCGACCAAATAGAATGACGCCATCATGGTAGTGGTAAATAAATTGAGCAAGTCCGCCCATTTTATCCCCGTCAAATCGACTTGCAAGGCAATAGATATCGCCAACATATTCATGAAGGAGATATTTAGACTACATGGTATGCCTAAAGAGATCATGTCTGACAGAAACACAAAATTTACTTCCAACTTTTGGAAATCCTTGATGGTTAGTCTGGAGACCAAATTACTATTTAGCACAACCTATCATCCTCAAAACGATGGACAGACGAAAAGAGTGAACCAAATATTGGAAGACATGCTAAGAATGCATGTAATGCATCAACCTAAAAAGTGGGAAGATTACCTGCCACTAGTGGAATTTGCCTACAACAACGGCTACCAAGAATCCCTGAAGATGAGTCCTTTCGAAGTCCTCTATGGTAGACTGTGCAACACTCCAGTCAGTTGGAGTAACCCAGTAAACATAATTACTATTGGACCCGACATGTTGAAATAAATTGAACAACAAATGATTCATATTAAACAAAACCTAAAGTTCACTCAGAACAGACAGAAAAGTTACACCGAATGAAAGAGAACTCTAAGAGAATTCAAGACGGGAGACCATGTATATCTTAGAGTTAGGCCCAGGAAGAGTTCCCTGAGGATGGGAGCTTGTGCCAAGTTGGCACCTCGGTATTGTGGAACCTTTGAAGTTCTAGATAGAGTGGGACCTGTAGCCTATAGGCTAGCACTTCCTCCCACAGTAAAAGAACATAATGTTTTCCATGTTTCATTATTGAAGAAATATGTACACGATTATAATCATATAATTGACTAGTCTGTGATCCAGGTGGAACTAGAGGGAGAATTCCTGCCAGAACCTCAATTCATATTGGACAGAAAGGAAACCCCACTCAGGAACCGAACCATTGCACAGGTCAAGATGCAGTGGAAACATTTTGGCCCAGATGAGGCTACATGGGAAATGGAAGATGCCATGAAACAAACATATCCGATTTTGTTTACTTCTGTAAAAACACGTCATATTGATAGGTAGAACATCGAGGACGATGTTTAAGGGGGAGGGAATTGTAACACCCTATTTCCCCCAGTATGTAAAAATAACTATATTGGCCAAGAACTATGGCAAACTCAAAGATGTGAATGCTTGATTTGATGGACCTTTGTATAAAAAGGTTGATGAATATAAATTATATTATGATTATGTGTTGCATGACTGCTGGGAGGGGGATGTGCTAAAAGAGACCACGATGGCTAATGAGAGGTGGTGGAAGGGAATTGGAATGGTTGCGTTAACTTCCACCGAGCCAGTACCGTACTGGTTTTTACTTGCTCAAAGACCAAAGCAACTCTCTGACCCTGGAATGGATTTCCTGTCAGATTGGTAGGTGGGGAGGCTCCTCAAGAGTTAATGAGGGGATGGGGGTGAACCACCCATCCGTAACAGTTCCCAAACCTGACCATATATGGGAAAATTCGTTCCACACACAATCTTGTAGAGAAAAGGCAAGAGAGGAAGTGTGGTAAGGGGGAGAGAGAGAACACACACGACAGGGATCGCAGAAGAGAATTGGAGAAAAATCTGGAAACACAGAGAGTTCTGAGCATAGGAGAAGGAGAGTAACCTTCGTCCTTGACTTTCATTGAGCTGGGAGTAGGAGACTGAATCTCAAGCATCATGGTCTAGCTTGGGGGTGGCTAGTGGTAAATCCGTTTGGAGTCACTAAGCCTACGGTTGGGTGGAAATGATCACCCTTCTCAGCAGTCACATCACACCTGGTGTTTCTGATAAGTGTTTATATCTTGTATCTTGAATTGAATATCCTGGACACATGCTCATGTTTATACGCTCATAAATGGTTTATGTATTGAAGCATTTGCCTTGTGTTTTGATCGAAAATAATGGATGCATGCTTATACTCATATGACCATAATCGGTTTATGTATAGAATGAATAAGTTCAGAATACGAGTCTGTTCCCTTGAGATTTGTTCCATCTACTTGACTAGCGCTATGTCCTGGTTTGATTTCCTAAAGGCACCTCCTTATGGGAAGTTCCTGCGCATTCCAGAGCCAGAGTGAGTTCCTTGAAAAGACTATCGTTTTAGTAAACCCACGAGTTTACTTACCCCTAACACAGAGTTCATAGCTCGGTGAATTTGGAAAGGCTCTTCTGTCAGGTCACCAAGCCTAGGAATAATTACCCAAGAATCCGCTGAAGGATCATGTGATCTGAGTCTGGAAACCTTGTACAAGAGAAAGTAGTTCTCTTAGGTTTTCGACGTTTTGGCACCCGGGAAACCTAAGGGAAAGACCCCTCGTCTTCGCAAGTCGCGAAATCTCGGTACCCGAAACCTCGACGCGCTCTATGGATGAGCCGGTTTAGCATGAATAGGTTTCGGCGTTTCGACACCTGGGAAACCCAAGGGCAAGACCCCTCGTCTTCGCAAGTCCCAAAATCTCGGTATTTGAAACCCCGACGCTCTCTGTGGATGAGTTTGTTTAGAGTGAATAGTTTTCGGCGTTTCGGCACCCGGGAAGCCCAAGGGCAAGAACCTCGTCTTCACAAGTCTAGAAATCCTGGTACCCGAAACCCCAACACACTCTGTGGATGAGTCGGTTTAGCGTGAATAGGTTTCGGCGTTTCAGCACCCGGGAAACCCAAGGGCAAGACTCCTCGTTTTCGCCAGTCGTGAAATCTCGATATGTGAAACCCCGAATCGGTTTAGTGTGAATGATTTTCGGCGTTTCGGCACCCGGGAAACCCAAGGGAAAGACCCCTCGTCTTTTCCAGTTGCAAAATCCCAGTATGTGAAACCCCGATGCGCTCTGCGAATGAGCCCTAGGTCACCGGATAGGGTCTTGTGGTAGGAAGAAGGAGTCCCGAAAGAATCTGGATCGCCCATTTGTAGGGACGTGCGGCGAAGATCTAAAGCCACTAGGGTTTTGGACATCAGAGAAATAGGAATAAAGACCCTGCCAAAATCCCGAAAGGTAGAATGCCAGGATTTAATCCGGGCTGTTGATCAAGTCGACGATCTGGACCATAGATCCGGATGATACTGGGATTTCGAGTTCCGGGGATTCGAAAGGGAAAGGAGGAACGCTTGCATCATGATTCCCCGAATCCCGAAACCCCGAAAGCATTTAGAGGATTAGCACCAGGTCATAGGATCGGTCGTATGACAAGTGACCCAAGGGAGGAGCTAAGGATCTGTTAGACCCTTTCGGGTTTCGGCATTTCGAAAGACAGAGAACAGGGAACGCTTGCATCACGATTCCCTGAATCGCGAATGCCGGAAGCACATTTTTGTTAAGGCCTGTGGTCATAGCCAACGATCACATGGGGGAGGATAAGGGAAGGGAGGGTCTGTGCTAGGCCCCATAGAAATTAGACGATTCTGTTCCTCGAAGAAAAAACAAAAAGAAAGAGAAAATCTTAGTTTCCATAGTGAGTGTGTGACAATAATAAACATATACTTGATTACTGGACAACAACATATATATTCTTTTACTTTTCCAAACTACACTAACTCGACTAGACTTAACTCCACTAGAGTCAATTGGACTATCCTTCATGTAATACATTAGACATAAAACTCCAATCAAATATTTTTAACACGTTATTCTTCATCTTGAGAGGACTCAATAGCTTGAATAGACTTATAAAAAGAATGTATATTGTATACAAAATCTTGAGAGGACTCAATAGCTTGAATAGACTTATAAAAAGAATGCATATTGTATACAAAGTGGGTTAGCTTGAATAGACTTATAAAAATAATGTATATTGTATACAAAGTGGGTTCATGAAGGCAAACCGATTTCAAATCATCCACAAAAATTGCATATCGAAGGTACAAGCTATGAAACCATCTCTCCACCACTAGTAGAATTTTAAATGTGCACTCTATGTTCACAAATTATTATGAAAATGAGTGAGCACATATCTATGCAAAGTAAATATAATTTATGCACCAATTTTTCCTGGATGGAGCTCGTGAGCATAATATGTTGCTGCGTGTGCATGCCTTAATATTTTCAAAATGCTCATAATTGAACAGTCGATCTGCAGCCACATGACCAACTTCTATCTGTCGACCCATCACTCAAGGTGTCAACGACTGCACGCCATCCACATCTTCATGTATGGTAAATAATACATCTTCCACACAAACAAAGATATCAGAACCAGAGAAGCCATCGCCTTCAGCTCAAGACCTATCCGGTCAAATTTATTGTGAAATATTTTACATAAATTGCATTCAATGCTTCATCGATACATAGATCAAAGCTCCTCAGCAATAGAGCAGCCACTATTCCTCGATTGATCATGGAGTTTTTAACATCACGGGGGATTAGAGTACAAGTAGAAATGTTGCACCAACCTGATCGATCCTAGAGACTCATAGGTCGGTGATGGTATAACATATGTCTCCTTGAAACTGAAACCCTAATTTACGAGTGAAAGGAAGCATAAAGCCTTCGCAACGGAAATCAACTTATCATCGATAGAGACACACACATTATCATATGAAGTGATAGGTACACAAAACCAAGTGCTAGACATTGGTTTTCTCAATAGGCATGCTAGTATATGCAACTTTCTCATCTCCAGTCGGTTTCTGCATTTTTTGTCAGTTTTTTCATTATTCGACATATTTCCTTCTAGTAGATTTGATTGCTAGTCGATGCTTAGGCATGGTCGACTATTTGATAAAAAATCGATTTTTCTTTAAGCCAAATATTTCATTGCAGTGACCACAGAACGTCCTGGTCCCTGGACCTGGAATTAAGTCTGAAAATGAAAAGGGAGTGTCTGGTCTTCAATAAATAATGATTAATTGATTGCATAGTCAAAATATACACGATATTTCTAGGATACCACTATTGCATGCATCTCGAATATGCCACAACAACTACAAGAAATCAATCGAACATCCATGAGAAATCGTTTCTTTGCAGGCTTGTCGACCAACATCTATCAGCAATCATTCTATCGTGCAGGTCTTCTTGATCTTTCCATCTCTTCCAGGCTCCACTGCATGAACATATAACCATCTCTTTCAACTTTTGTTCAGGCTTGTCAACATCCACGAGCATCCATGAGTAATCTTCACACACCGGGCAACATCCATGTAGTCGACCATGAACATAAATCCACGAGCAAATATTTACACAACATCACATTCCCAGAGCATCTTCAATGTTATGCAGCCTCTTATGCTTTCATCCATGAACAACCCGGATCAAGTCACACTAAAACAGAACCAAAGTGTTGTAATCTAGGGAATAAAAGCAGTAGCAGGTATTCAAGGAGAGACACAGTATGCACATCAAGACACACACATAATAAATGTGGGGAAGGTTAACCAACCCCTTTATTATTCCTACTTTAGGGTTATTTATTATTATGTCAACTAATCATTCTTTAGGTGCTTTTTATCCTTTATTGCATACATTCATATATATTTATTTGACTTTATCCACTATATGTCTAATGTCTAATAATACATGTATGTGATGACTATTAAGACCTAAGAGGTTCCCTCAACATGCATCTTGATGAATTACTTTCCGTGATCTAAGATGAATATCACTTACACCAAGAGAAGTAATCATATAAGTAGGAAAATTTTGTACTTTATTATTGGTGTTAGCAAGGGTCGTGGGTTGGTCTTGGATGTTGGGTTGATGGTAATTGAAGTTGTGGTGGTTGTAAAATTTGTGGTTGTTGTGGTTAATTTGAATATGGTTGTTGAACTTGTGGGGGATACTGGTTTTGTGTAGGGTATTGGGTGTATTATTATTGCATGGGATACAACTGAGTAGGCATGGTTCCATAGGAAGATCCTCACCAACCTTGTTGCCAAGGTTGCTTTTGGACTTGTTGTGGTTCCCATGCTTTCCAAGGGATAGGAATGGTCCAATTCTATTGGGGGTATTGTTGAGAAAAATAAGGATTAAATTGTTGAGAGGGGTCTTGAGATATACTTGGATTCCTAGGCTGCCAAGTTCTCTTTTGTGCAAAAAAACATAAATGTTTTGTAGCTCCTTGAGTTTCCTAGTAGGGTTCTTTGAGTCCTGGTAAAGATGCGAATTTTTTTGTAGCATGATTATTTGCACATATACCACAAAGACCAATGTTATCTAAAAGACATTCTTTTTAAAGGTGTCTTTTTCTACATTTTGGACAATAAATAGTTAATGTTGCATCATCTAACTCTTTCTTTTATTTAATTTTCAATGTGTCTAATTGAGAACCAAGAGTATCGAGAATGTATGTTTTAAAATTATCCAACAAATTGCCAATCTATGCTCTACTTACCCCACTGATGGCTAATTTGTTGACCCTAGAGATAAAATCCCTAGGTCCTTTACCATATTTGGACTTCCCTTGAGAGATATGCTTGCATAAGTCACAAATTTTTGGATTGGTTAGGTGAGAAATATCTCATTTACCCATTAAATTCAATACATCAATCCATTTATCTCTAATTCCCCTAAGTAAAATGACTTTCAAAGTATCCAAATCTAGATGATTTTGTTTTGCTCTTTTAACAGTATAATGAAATCTTTGTAAATAGTCTTCATTGATTTCTTCTTCTTTTTTTGTCATTTTAAACATCTCTTCTCTCATTCCTCGATTTTTACTGTAATCATTGTATCTTTCAAGGAATGTTTTCCTCATTTCATCCCATGTTTTTGTTGCATTTGTTCCCAAGCCTGTAAACTAATGTAATGCACCATCCTTGAGTGTAGCTAGAAACAAATTCATTTTTTGAGCATCGGAAGAATAATCATATCCGTGACATAACACATCAAATTCGAAAAGGAAAGTTTTTGAGTCTTTGGTTATCATACCATGAAACTTAGGTAGTGTTGAAGGTGGCATGTTCTTCATTTGGACTGCAAGTGTTGGATCTAAGATTAGAAATCCAAATTCATTACCAATAATTGATGTACATGTTCCTTCTCGTCTTTCATCATGTTCATGTTATCCTCCACCTCCAAGTCCTCTTTCTTCCTCTTGTTCAATGTATACTCCAAACATATTATAATCGTCAAGATGCATAGAATCCTCTAAAGGTGCAGAGAGTTCTAGTTCTTCAATATGATTTTTTGAAATACAACCTCAGGCTAACTGTTGAGTATTTATTCTTCTTGAGGTTTGGATAGAAGTATGACAACTTGATGTGAGGTTTATGGAATCTTTACTATTTTAGAACTACCTTCTCCAACTTTTCTTTTTCCTTCTGCTTGCGTAGTCACAATTCTTTATGTTATTCCTCCTCGTGTAGTTCTACCTGCATAAGGATTAGATGATGGTGTGGCTATTACAGTAACATGTGATGGAGTGGATGAAGTGGTGTTTGGCATACTTATACCACTAGTGAATCTACCTCTATTATCCCTACATCTATTCATGCATCCTACTTAATGATTTAAAGAAAAATGAAAACTAATTTATTTTTGTAGTTCCCCGACAATGACACCAAAAATGTCAGTCAGTCCAATTGGATGAACTCTATTACATTAAATCATCAATCCAAGAATCGTAAACTGATGAAGTACATGGAAACATATATGCAGGCACTAATCCTCAACCTAAATGATTGTTTTTACAGAAATATAACTACGTTTTGTTGCTACAGAAACATAGTTTCTCTTAGTTGCAAAACATAGAGTATGCAAATTAAGATATAGGAAATAATTTATTTAAAACCTAAACACGAGAAGGATTTTAATTATCGAGGATTAGCATTCTACTGAATTATTAATCACAGTATTTCGATTTACTCGATTCGAAAGAACAATTAATTATTCAACTACTTCTCTTTGTGTATCAGTCTAACCTGTATAAAACAAAAATACACTAGCTGCATAAAATAAAAGGAATTGAATCGTAAATCACACAGCAATAAATCTTGTAAATGAATCAGACAATTTGAAATGTAAATAAACCACACAACTGTAAATACAAATCTCACAATAGAAAATGTAAAGGAGAAGTAAATTTGTCCTCATGGGGCCCTCCCAATTCAAATAAATCTACTGAGAGAAACTCGTATACGACTTAGAAAACGATGAACTCAACACATTGATTTAACTCATAGATATAGGAATCAACTTATTTTATTACTTGGAAATCCAATTACAGTTCATCGAAATTAAGTAAAATTTGTTTATCAAAGTCTAATGTCATGTATTTATACAATAAAATGAGATTGGTTAGATTCACATGACTTCAATATTCCACAACATAAATCTAACAAATTACATATGTGATCAAGGAAGATCGAATGTGATGTATAATGTGGATGTATAAAATCTTCTTGGGTTATCCACATAGTTGAGAAATTCATGACGGGACGCATGAATTTCTCATATTTTGATCTTGTACTTTTCGTGGACCAATCTACTGGAACTAAACTCACATACTTCTACCACGTGCACACATTGACTAGAGCATTGGCATTCTTAGAATGATGATATGGAGGGCCTTCAATAGAATATTATAGGTGAATGAGCTAGAGGGACTGATTTGGCATCTCTCTATAATCAAGGTTTGATCCTGGTGCGCATCCAACCTTATGAAGCACCAACTCTTCTACAAAAACAATATTTATTAGCTAAAATATATAAATTTCAGTGGTTGCAGAATCAAAGATTATGTAGCAACTGATATAATAATAACTATTAAACCAAATTGCATAAAAATAATGAAATTATGCTCAAGGATGAACATTTTACCTCAACTAATGTTCCAAGCACTAATTCTATAACTAGGTAAGGATATCATGGAAAAAAGGGTGGAATATGATATAATACGAGGTTATGGAGGGAGGTTTTATGGCAGGAAAAGTGACAAAAATAGTGAATTTTGAGGACCTAACAAGATCGAATCAGACTCTTGTGGAAGTCTGTTCTTGAAGGGAGAAGGTTTGTAGCCCAATGGTCCGATGCAACTGGTACCCTTGCATCTGATTATAGTTATGTGTTTGTGTAGGTTTCTTGGTGCTCCAGTGGTCCCAATATGTAGAAAAAATGGACCAATCAAATCAACGGTCACAATTTAATATTTAGTTAATCCGACGGTTATTAAGTGTATGTGGCCTGATGACCCTGTTAATCCAATGAAAATATCACACACAAAATTGGAGGAAATAGAGACTGGTTTCAAAGGATTTTTTCAGCCCAATTTTAAAGAAGAGTCAACGTATTTGGATCCGACCCCATGAACATGATTTTTTGTATGTGGACAAATCCTTGGATGTATGGGTTGAGTGTATAAATAATGATGCCCTGATCATTTTGAGAAAGGGAAGTGGATGCAATTTGCAAATGAGGAAGTGAATATCTGAGGTTCTTAGGTGCAAGAAGATGAAAGAGTGCGAGATGTAATTGTTTGAGGGTGGTAGGGAGATTGGAGGTCAAACAAAGAAAATATGAAGTTTTGTTTATTATGAACAGATGAAGATTTTTATGGTAATTACAACAAGGACAGAGCAGTTGTTGAAATATCAGATTTATGCAAGTGGAAGCTTGGAATGACGCTTCTGTACAAACGACTATTTAAGAAGAATTTAATCCATATAGACAAGTTGAGGAGATTGGTGTCTCATGCAGGTTGGTACCTGCAAATATTGTAATTGCAGTTTGGTGCCTACATGTGTTGTTGAATTGGTGCTAAACTAAGGAGATTTGTGTCTCTTGAAGGTTGGTGTCTGTAAATATTGTAGTTGTTGGTTGGTGCCTATAGGTGTTGTTGAGTTGGTGCTCATCTAAGGAGATTGGTGTCTCCTGCAGGTTGGTGCCTGCAAATATTGTAACAGTAGGTTGGTGCCTACATGATTATATAAAGATAAGTTTTGTAGTTTTCTCCCATTTGGGTTTCCACGTTAATTATTTGAGTACTCTACATTTTACTTATGTATATATATCTTATTTATTTCTAATGGTGATAAAGTAATGAAACAATAAGTGTAGTTGGGTAAAAGGAGTAAAAATAGTCTCATACCGATTCACCCCCCTCTCAGTATAAGCATAAGTTCAACAATTTGGTAGAGTGGTTATGGTTGCATTGCATCAGAGACCATCTCAGGCGGATGACAAGGTTGAAGGGTGTCTTGTGATTGTTTGACTTTTAAATTTATTATTGACTTATGCTCACAAAAATTCTACAACATGTACATAATTTGAATTTAAAAATTGGAAACCGGTATGCAACATATGAAACCGATATATCCACTATCTAAAAATCAAATTACACAATGAAAGTTGTAATCGATATATTTATTGTCTACTTTTTCAATCTGATCTCTGGCATCCATATATGGTTTTCATCAATAATTCACACGTCTTCTCTTAATATGTAACTCAAATCTTGGAACGGGTACTGGATCACTCATCCACTTTCTTCACCATCATGGTCTCTTGAAGCTTCAATGCATAGTGCATACTATTTCTGGAGAAGACCATCTTGGGTCAAAGTCAACTTGATGCAAATCATTTGAAAGACCTTGTCGCTCATGGGGAGATTACAAATCAAAGGATCCCTTCACAAGAAAGTCTCAATTGAGAATCCATATGGAAACTCCACACTACAACATACGTGTCTACAATTTCTATGTTCAATTATCATGGGTTGTTGTGACATCAATACTCAACCTACATTTCTAAAATTTTCATGGAATAGTGAAATTGCATCTCCTAACAAAATTCCATTAGCCATACATTATTTCTAAAAATCAACTATCAATGTGACATTTATTACATATATCATGAAAACACAAATCATTTTGATATTAAGCCAGAAACAAAGTTTATCCAATAAGGTAAATATCACATATTGCCCTCAGTTTTGAGCTATTTCATGAGTTGCACTATCAAATTTGCAATGGCATAATATCCTAGCATAAATATAAAAAATAGACTAAAATTTATCTTGATCTATAAAGGTTTTTTATGGTTTAAAAAACCCTAGACAACATTTATTAGCAAAACTTAAATGAAAATCCAAATAAAATTCGACCTTTAGCTTTGTAGATACCTACTTCGCCTCTAGCTTAGAATGACAAAACGACGATATTTGCAAAGAAATAGGATTAAATCATTACACTAAAATCAGTGCATTGAATTTTTACAGTTTGATCATATCTCAATTTTGAAGTTTTCAAGTTGCCTACACTTAAATAAGGCACCCACTTCCACTTACAAGTTGTGATGAATAACGGGGTGGAGTAGTTCCCCTCAAAAGTATACTAAAAATAAGTGAATATGCCACAAAATGATTAGTCTTTACCAAATATAGAAATTGAGAAAGTAAATAAGTTCTAAGTTGATTATAGAAATTGAAAAAATAAATAAGAAATCATAACAACATTAAAAAATTATTAAAAAAATCACATCAATAAATAATTGTTCTCATAAAAACATTAAAATAAAAATATACATAATTAGTCATGGTCAAAATAAAAAAAAATCATGAGAAGAGACAACCTTTGTTTTGTTTTTAGTAAATAAAAGTCAACAATGACATGTGAAGGTTGCCACATGGTGCTTTTAGAAAATTCCATATTATATATATATATATATATATATATATAATTACAATTCATAAATTTATGTCCTATTGATAACCTCTTTCACCAATCAAAAAATGGAATGAGTGAAATTTTTATTTTGTAATTGGAGACATTCTTCATAAGTCAAAAGTTATGGATGTACATAACCAAAGATAATTCCCCAATATAAGATACATCATACTTAAAATGCTTGGTAATTCCTTAATGGTAGAAACATTGTAGCTAAAATTCTAGGTGATTCCTCACTAGTAAAGACATCTAGGATAAAATGCTTCGTGACTTCTTAAATGTGATTCCCACCAGAAGACACATTGGAGCTAAAATTCAAGGCACAAGAATTTAAGGAGAGGATGCATGACATTAGTGCTATCACAATTGGAATACTATTGTACCAAGATAAAAGTGGCCTCATGAATAATCTAAGGAGCTCTATTCAAACACCATTAATAATTCCCATCAATCGTCTTGAAATAGACTTATGCATTCTTTAGCCTAGAGACTCTGTTAAAGTGGAAGAATATTTGTCTTTGTTCACTAGAATTCACACCAACCTCAAGTTTTCTAGATGACAAGAACATAAGGGTGAGTGCAAGCTAGTGATGGTCTCTCATGACGCATTAGTAGCAATGCAAACATGGAAAAATAGAAATCGACTAACTAGGAGGGATGATTTGAGGTACTTTCACAATGAATTTGAATATGGTGTAAACAGATGAAATGTAGGAAATTGAATTATATTTCTAAATATAGAATTTTTGTATGACTATGTGAAAGTTGAGTTTTTCTAATAGTGGCATGTTATTTTTCATGCAAAATTTATTGCATATGTTCCCGTTAGTGCAGGTTTTGAGTAACTAAATGATGGAATTTCCTTTAAACAAATTGTGCAATTGTAACGAATGCATTGTTCTTGTGCATGACTATTTTTCTAAATTTATAATGTTAAATTTATTATTTTTTATAATTACGAAAGTCATTATTTCATTGAAATTACGAGGCCATGCGTTGGTGCAAGGTATGAGAATCTTAACATAATCAAATAATTTATTTTTTTAGATTGTAGATCTTGGTATGTACTAGTGCAACATTTAACTTTTTCTAAAAATGGGTAAGACAATAAAAGTTATATAGCAAGAATAAGAGACATGTATTTTAAGATTATGATATATGTCAAGACAAAAATAAATTAAAAATAGTAAACAATATTATTTACTTTTTAAATTTTATATTTGGAATTCACATAGTCGACTCTAAATGTGTGTGTAGTTTCATTGACAATGGATTTGTGTAGCCTATACAAAAATAACATAAAAATTAAAGATATTGAGAGCCATTAAAAAAACCGAAGGTTTTGAAGTATTTGCAAGACAAACCACCAGGTTTTTAATTATGAACCTAAATTATCTTAAGCAACCAAGTCAGTAAACACATATTTTAAGTTTGTCAATCCCATAAAAAAATATTTGAATTAAAGGAGCGCACACACATTATAAACCATGTGCATGTTCCTATAATGCACATGTGTTATTGTGACTACTTTGTTTTTCCAAATGTATATCCTTCACCTCCAAGTGGGGATATAAATGAAATTAGGAGGATTTGAGTATTAAGCATGGGTATCAAGGCCCTTGACATGGTAAAGGAAGGAAAATTGGGCCCTATGCTGTAAATATTTCTTCTAGACGTGAAGGTCCCTAACCAACACCTCAAACCACCACACTTGACCTCCCAATGATATAATTGACCTATGAATGGGGATATTAGTGACATTACAAAAATTTCAAAACTAAGTATAAGTCTTAGGTCCTTGGATATGGTTTATTAAGTCATCCAAAGTCTCAATAGGTTGTAAAGGAAGATTCTAGACATATAGGCTAAGAACAATGGCTCAAAATACCACATAGGACATCTTAAGGGCATCCTTGTCCTCCAAGTAGGGATACAAACATTGATATAATATTTTGAGCATTATTTATGAGTCTTGAATCCCTTGACATGGTCATGGGAGGAAATGTAGCGATTGGACCATAAAGTAATATTTTTGGAACATGTGACTATGAAAAACACCTCAAACCACAACATAATACCTCTCAAGATTATATCTTCCTTTAACTAGGGATATGGGTAGTACAATTAGGGGATTTTGTATACTAGGTACATGTGTCTTTGGACCCTAGACATATTTGAAGGAGGAAACCTAGGCCTTACACCATAAAGGAAGATTATAAACATCCAGTTTCAAGAGAGACACCTTAATCCACCACACATGACCTCCTAAGCATATTCTTATCGCCCAAGTGAGGATATTGACAATATTACGAATTTTTTAGAACTACATATGGGTTGTAGGGCCTCAGATATGGTCAGGTGGGGAAACCTACATCTTAGGCCATAAGTGAATATTATAGAAATAAAGGCCTAAGGAAAACACATGGCCTCCAAAGGGGATATTTGTCCTCCAAGTGGAGTTATGTGCACCATTACAATTTTCAATAAAAAGTTATTAGTCAAGGGTCGATGAACCTGGTGGTGGGATGAAACCTATGCTTTATGCATTTAAGGAACATTTCATGCATTAGGGCCAATAAAAACACCTTCAACCCACACACATGACCTCCCAAGTGTATCTTTTGTCTCTTAGTGGGCATATTGGAAGCATTAGGGTTTTTGGAGAAGTAGGTATCGATTTGAAGACTTGGACTAAGGTCAAGTGATGAAACTAACTCATCAAGCCCAAAACGTAGCTTAAAAGGCTTGAGAGCCATCAATGAGTCTTCAAAGCACCATATATGACCTTTATGTGGGATATTTTTACTTTGAGTTGCAATATGGACACCATAGAAGCTTTTTAGCACCAAGGATGAGTCGTGGGGAGTTAGGCATGGTCAACGTAGGAAAATTGAGTCTTAGGACAAAGTAAGCCTCTAGACATCCATATCCAAGAAAAGCACCTTGAAACACCACTCATAATGTCTTAAGAGTATCATCTCCCTCTTAGTTGAGATACAAGAACCATTAGAAGGTTTTGAGATCTAGGTATGGGTCTTGTTTCCTTGACCATGGTTGGAGGAGGAAACTTAGGCATCAATTCCTAAAGGAATCTTATAAGGATGGAGGGACATGAAGAAGGACTTGAACCACCAGATAGGAGCTTTCTATTAAAACTTTGGACTTTAAGAGGGGATATGGGCTCAACTAGAAGGTTTTAGCACTAGATTTGGGCAATGATTCCTTGAACACGGTGAGGGGAGGAAACCCTAGAATTAGGCCCTAAAGAAATATTTTAGGAATCTAGGGCCAAGAATGTCACCTCAAACATGGATTTTTGGGTCTAGGAATTTTCAGTGGAGGAAACATGAAGGTTAGGTCCTAAAGGAAGCTTTTATCCATCTAGGGTCAAGAATGATGCCTCCAACAACTACACATGGCCTCTTGAGGGTATCCTTGGCCTATTATTGGGGGTGTCAATGCCACTGGGTGGTTTTGAGTGGTAGGTATGTGTCCATAGGCCCTTGAAATGATCTAGGAAAGAAGGCATGTCTTAGGTCCTAAATAAATATTTGAGGTATCCAAATCCATGAACAATTCCTCAAAGCACCAAACATGCACTACAAGGAAAAGACCCTCTAGTGAGGTTTTTGTGAAATTCCCTATAAAAATACCCCAAAAATCTGTTTATAGTGGAAGACACTAGCGAAGGCTAGTGGTAGAAGGTTTTAGCGGAATTTTTTTAACGGTGATTTTATACATACCAAGCGCACTGGTGCATTTATAATACTAACACATTGGTTCTCTAACACATGGTGCACCATGGTAGGGTTATTTAAAAACATATATATACTCTGGTATGCTCCTTAAATACTTACGCATCAGTGCTCTAACACATGGTGCACCATGGGAGGGTTATTTCAAAAAATTATACTCTGGTGCGCTCCTTAAATACTGACACATCAGTGCTCTAAAAAAATGGTGCACTGTGGTAGGGTTATTTCAAAAGAATATATGTTGTTGCAATATCTAAATATTTATGCACCGATTCTTTAACAAATAGTGCATCATGGTAGGGTTATTTAAAAAATATATATTGTGGTGGGCGCCTTAAATACGAACACACCAATGCTCCAAGTTGCTCTAAAAAATAGCGCATCATGGCAGGTTTATTTTAAAAAATATATACTCTGATGTGATAGATAAATATGGATGCACTGGTGTGTCTAACAATCAAGCACACCATAAGAGGGTTAAATAAAAAAAAATATGGCAGTAAAAATTCATTTTTTCCATTTTCAATGTTGTAGAGTTCTTAAGCACCGGTGCAACTTTTGCCTCTCTGAAATGCCCTGTTGTTGGTGCTTCCCTTTCTTTCCTTCCTTCCATTTGTTGCTTAGTGTGTGGATTTCAAATTTTACCGATCGGTGGGAAAATTTAGTTTTTTGAACTACATGGAAACCATGCCTCCTTGATGAGAAAATGTCCAGGTAATGTCTTTGTTTCTTTATAACTTAAACTTTTAGTAGATTAAAATTCAAAATTTAGTTAAATTTCCACTGTTTAAAAAAAAAAAATTGCGCAGTGCGTTCGATTTGTTCGGCTCGTACCGTGGATAGTGAACCCTAAAAATTTACAGGGTGCACCAAAAAATGATGCCAATTTTTTTTATAGCAGTGTGTTTGTAAACATTAATGCACCGGGGCATAAGTTTACCGGCAACTAATTTTTGGTGGTGCGTCTAATTAACATTAATGCATCGAGGCGTTACATTAGAAGATGCACCGCATAAATCAGATATATTATTTTATGTGGTGTGTTAATGCTTACACAATGCACCATCGTAAACAAAATTAGAGAATAAATGCCTAAGTACCGTAATTATCAATTTTTAAAAAATTAGTGTTGTGGTGCATAACCTTTCCTAAAAAGCACCAATGCATGTCAAGAAAAGGATACGCACCACAAAAACAATTTTAAAGAAAATTATTTTACGGTGCTTTAATATTTTAAGTTTTTTATTATTTTAGGCGGCACGTCACATAACCTTCACGCACCAGTGTGGTAAGGTTATACAATGCATCGCATAAAATAATATAACAAATTTCATAACGTGTGTCAAGTTATAAGGGAGAACCGTTGACGATGCTCACAAGTAATATAGGCACCACAAGAAGTGCTTGACTGTTTTTTGGGTGCACCGATGATGAAATTTACTTATTTTTTGAAGGAAGTTATTTTTCCGTATTTATAAATAAATTTCTCATTTACTATATTTTTTGTATGTTTTATGTATGAGGCTGATGTATTTCATATGTTAATTATGTATATACGTCAGTGGAGAAAACAACAACAACAATAGTAGTAGAGGGTTGACCTGTACAATATTGTACGGGATTGGGAGACGAAGGAGAGGGAGAGGGATTTGTACCCTCTCCCTATTACTGCAACGACCCATGCCCTCTTGAGGAATTAAGGCCTCCTTAATTACTATGAGGAGGATACATCCCTGAAGGGGCACTCTGGTTTGTTGGTGCAGTTGATCCGTCGATGGGATTTCCATCGACAGGCATTCTGTGTCGGTCCTAATCAATGTTACCATCCCACTGAGGAGGATATGTATTTTATCACTGGGATATCCAGGAGAGGAGATGATTTTCCCCAGTTCCTTGATGTCCTAGTAGGTGTTGCATCATAGAGTCATCCCATGTACTCTCATAGATATATAGGGGTTGATGTACTTTCCCCAACTATTTTTTTAGGTGTCTAGTAGACAACTATGGATCACTTCTTTCGGTGAAGAGGAGGTTAGGTGCCTCTCACTGTTAGTGACGACCATTGCACACTTTACCAATGATGGGAAACACATTAGTTGCCCTCTTTTGTATTATGTTGATTCTTTGGTATAGAGGCCACAATGTATTATATGGTCTGCCATTTGTTTGTAGTAGTTTTGTATATTTCTAGATAGATGTCATGCTATGATACATGGGAGGGGGAACTTCTCTTTTGCTTCAAAGTTGTTTTGTTTATTTTTTGATTTTTTTTTCTTTATTTTTTGTGAGTCATCCTTCTAGGTTGATGACTTAGGCATGGATGCACATGAGGGGTGAGATGATGCCCAAGAGGGACCAACCATAGTTTTCGGTCAATATTTCCACTAACACATTAGGGCTGCTAGCCAGTGAGGCTGATCACATGTTCTTGATGGTGTTGTGTCCTTACGTAGGGTTGGATTGGAGAAGATGTCTGAACATCCTCTTCACACCAGATGAGACACTAGATACTAGAGGTAATATTAGTTTTTTGTTTAAATTAATCTAGTTTCATTTTATTGTCTTACTTAATTAGAATAGTATTAATTCTAACACTTTCTTTAACTTGTTTTACTAAATTGTTTAATGAAACTATGTAATTGTTGTTGTGTACTATATATTTTGTAGATATTGGCACATTCATTGGGGAAGTTATTCCTCCTCCAATAGATGATGATGAGGAGATGGTTCCATGCAGCGAGTCAGGGTCCTCAGGTGTAAATACCTAGAGACATGTGTCGTAGGCTAGATACTAGATTCAGGTTGGAGTTGGGTGACCAACTCTATGCACTGTTTTTTGAGACGGGAGTCTGCCCTGCGCTGATGCGAGACATCAGGGAAAATCCTATGCTCTTGGAGCTTTGGAGGGATATTTGACACAATATGATGCCTCCTATGCGTCATATCATTGGAGCTACCAGGCTACTAGCAATGAGGAGGGATCACGATGATACACACTCTTCTTCTAGTACTTGTTCGTCCAGTACCCCATCAATTGATGAGGGTGGTCATGATCCTTCTCCACCTCCTCCTCCTCCTCCTTCACCTCACCTAAATCATGAGTAGGAAACACCTATTCCTCCTCCTCCTCCTCATTCACCTCATCCAAATGAGCAAGCAACACCTATTCCTCCACCGCCTATTTCTTATCAGAGAGATGACCAACAACTTCCTCTTGACCATCCATCATATTCTACAATAGATAAGGCCTCCACTACTGTTGTAGATATGATTGTATCATCGACTAGACCAAGTATGTTATAGAAGTTATTTGACTTGATAATGATATATATATATATATATATATTGCATTTTTTTTGTTCATGTTGATGTACTTAATTTATATGTTGATGTTGATGTGTATATTGTTAGGTCATGTTAAATATGTTTGTTAAATGTGCTTGATTGATGTGTATGTTATAACAATGTTCATTAGATATGCATTTTTCCTATCGATCATGATGATGTACTTAAATAATTTGTATGTTGATGTGTACAGTATTAGGTCATGTTAGATATGTTTGTTAAATTTGCTTGATAGATGTGTATGTTAAATGATTCTTGTTAGATGTGTGTTATGATGATGTTAGGAAATGCTTATGTTTTGTTAGATGTGATCACAATGATGATGCCATGTTAGATTATTAGATTTGTGTGCTAGCTGATTAATGACGTTTATATGTGGTAGAGGTATATATAATTAGATGATGTTAGCGAATTTAAATGTGTATTTTAGATGATGTTTATGTTTGTTAGATGGTTATCATCACGATGTTTTTTTCTTATTAAATGATCTTTATTATAGATTATGTATCGGTGAACTTATATCAAAATTATATATATGAAACATAAAGACTTAATTTAAATAAAAAATGCAAATATATTTTTATAAATTTCAAATTTCAATATGGTTGAAACTATAATTTTAAAATTACCATAAACATTTTCTATTGCATAGATACTTCATACATATTCATTCTAACTAAATTCTTTTTCAAAAAACAAAGTACATATGAATAAGTCTTATTTTCCATTGTACTATTTACTCTTTTTTAATAGACTCTTCTACACTAAAAAATGTTATTATA
This sequence comes from Picea sitchensis, assembly GCA_010110895.2. NCBI lineage: Eukaryota > Viridiplantae > Streptophyta > Pinopsida > Pinales > Pinaceae > Picea > Picea sitchensis. Next base: position 324,218 of record SNQJ01S0004561.1, read on the forward strand.
AAAAGTTATGATCTCCAATGATAAACATTCTATTGGCCCTAAAATTATATGGATGCAAATCTTCCTATTTTTATTTTTGTCATTATAAAAAATTATATGGAGAAAGTAGAATTTCATATCCCATTAAAAATTCAACTGGTTTGACATTTTTTCAGGATTTCACAATTGGAAATTCTTAGTTTTAAGTGTAAAAATCTTTGCGAATCTTACCAATTCTATAAAATGCCAACTATGAAATGTTTGATGAAAATTTTCTAAAAAAATGTTGTTACAACTTTATCATGAAAATAATTCTTAAAATTGTATATTAAACATGCAACGACATATAAATATATTTAAATAACAATATAAAATTCTATTTCAATCAATCGTTCCATGCAATCACAAATAATTTGAAAGACAAACACATTACACATAAAACTGACGATTAACCAACTATAAATTTTTGAAAGATTTGTTATAATTAACTTTCCATTTCCTCCATCACAAGATGAATAAAAAAAATATAATTAGAAAAATAAAGATAACAAAAAGATACAACAATATAAATGATGAAATAAAACATGTACATATCACTCTTCATCATCATCACCTTGATTATATTCCTCACTTGGCATGATAACAATGTTGTTCTCAATTTTTTTTTTTTTTATCTAGTGTCATGTCTTAATACGAACCACCAATCCCTATCCAACACATATGGGTTAAAAAACACTTGGTTGCAGTGTTTTGGGAAAACGTAAGGCTCCTTAGCTTCATCCCACATCTTTCTAGAGTTGATACTTATCATCCCAGTATCATGATATTCCTTTACATTATTTTTATCAAAGGTGTCCCACCACTTGCACATAAAAATAACATATTAGAAAGAAGATAAGTCCACTCGAATGATCTCTTGTATCTTTTCAACGTAACCTAACTTCCCTCATATTGGTTTTTGATCGTGGTGGATACCACGACTAGATTGGTTGAACTCGACTTCCAGTCCACACTCTGTGTCATGTGTCCATCATCGACATCCTCTATGTGAAAACTATATCTATATTCCCACATAGATGGGAATAAATGCACCTATAAAAAAGTGAAAAAATCACAGTGTCATGTGTCTAATAAACCAACCAATAAAATATAAAATATAGATGTTACAATTCAAAGATGAATTATGAAGTTTAAATGTACACAAAGAGATTATTACCGAGTTTTTTCACCTAATCCCTATGTTTAGTGCATCCTCTTCAGCACGTGAGTAATGACCAGATGCACCACATTTCTCTCTGACTTGGTCAACAAACCAATTGTTGGGGCATATCATTGACATGTTTTTTTTTAAATGATTATGATAAGGCACACTTCTACCATTTGGATTATTTCCCGTCACTGTCCCATTTCCTCCTTTTTTGTTCGTACAATGCGACCCACGATTGTGTTGCCTCTGAATTGTAAAGAATGAATTTATTTATGGCATCAATTTTTGAATTCATTGATGTATATATTCATGAAATTAAACCAACATATAGTATGTATGAGATCAAATTATACATTATGAAGTTCAGTGTGAATAGTTAATGTGTAGAAATTTGACAAATGATATGTCACTTACTCTTTATCAAGCGCCTTTTTCCCATTCATTTGGACAACCCCCCCTTCTCTTTTCGCTTCATCCCTTTCAATGTTGCAAATCACTACACCTGGTGTGTTGTCTATCTTCTTCATGTACTCACTAGAATAATAGAAAGAATCATATGATATGTACCCCTCTGTCATACACTCCTCGGGTAAATTTCCCTTTGTTGAACGAATCCTTTCAATTTCTTCATGTACCTCTCTAAGAAGAACATCCAATGACAGGAGACCACTCTAACTAATTCCACCTCATATACTAGGTGAATTAGAAGATGGACTTGCAAGTCCACGAAACTCGTGGGAAATTACTTCTCAAACATACAAACAATCTCAACTATCTCTTGACGCCATCATGGAATGTTAGCCATATGAATCTCTTTTGATGTGATCCAATGTAAAAATGAAGATAATTTAGATATGGAACGTCGTAGATCCTGGTGGAAGTCATGGTTCACAAACCCATGCATGATTAGAGGATAATGACACTACAAAGTAAACACATACAAAATTAATTTTGTTTTATCCCATGGCATAAAAATTAAAAAAATTAATAAAATCATGTTTTTGACACACATACTCTCAGAAGGTTCAAATGGTCAAGTGATTTCAACCCCGACAAATGGTCTTGCACACTAAAATTTCATCGTAGTGAAGACCCATATAAATAAGGCACCTTCACACCCAATATAACTTCCTTTTCCAAAAAAATATCATATTTCTTCAAAATCCATGGGACATCACCTTCTTTTAAAGACCAAGAGGGACCAACCTCTCCTCTACTTTCTTGTCTTTGCTAATGTTTATTTTTAGTTTTTGAAGAAATAAGATCTCTCCTAACAACCAATGTGTTACTTTATTTTGATGATATGTGCCTCCATAAATAATATGAAACATTTTAAAATATATGCATGGGATCTAGTAAGTGGAAAATATTAAGATCATGCTCCTTGTTATCACGCTAAGTCACCCTGGGTCTCTTAGTTTGTTTTTGTTAAAAAGAAAAATTAAAAAAAAAAACCCTTAGATTCTTATTTTCTCTTTAAAATAATTTTCTCATCCATTAAATGTTAGTTATGATAGGACCCCTTAGAATGACTAAACCTTTGAGTCATAACTCATGTGTTGATCCACAATTCAATTTTTGGTCCTTAAACCCTTATGAGCTCATGGTCTATTCTTTATGTCTCCTCTCATGATTCATCCCTAGGTTGATACCTCCCATGACCAGGCTGATGTGACACACCTCTCTCCTCACTCATGACCTCGCATGCATACCTCATCATCTCCACTCACCTGTCCAATCATTTTTTCGATTTGGAGAGCGTTTCCCACTCAATAGGCATTTCCGTAGCACCTGTCATGTTTATCATTCATCCACTCCAAGTCATGATTTCCACGACTGATACCTTAACCCTTGTTTTTAGTGCCAGAAGTCGGTTGAAATGATTTCAAAAGATATTGCATTTATGATCCTTGGTAATAGTTTCTAAATTTGAAAAGTTTAGCAGTGATGCACTGCGTAAGTTTGCCAGTTCAGATCAGACGATCGCATGTCCACTAAATCCAATGCTGTGAGAGATTTTGGGGCTGAAGTTTCCTCAATCTCATCCTAAGATCGCGTTGAGGAGCTCAACAATTGTCGACTTCATAGGTATCTTGTGCAACCTCCTTCGCATATTAATTTTCATAGGATATTTGTGCTCGGGTTTTGGTTTGCTAAGATTGCAGGGTAGTATGGGAGCCATATTTTCATTCCTGTAAACATCTTCGCTTGTATCCATAGTCTGATTATTGTTGCTAGTCATAGCCTTTGAAAGTCACAGGCCTGAAATAGCCTATCCTCTATGTATGTGTTACGCTACATAGAGGCGCTGCTCAAACCTCTCTGATTATCCTTTGCTTCTTTTCATCCTATACAAAGAGTCATTTCAGAATTAATTCCTCATAGTCTACACTCTGAAAACCTGTATAAGCCTGAAGGTCCATTTCTCATAGCCAAGTTCATTTTCTAAGCACTGTTAATTTGGAGGTCCATCCTTGTGCATTTGAGACTTGAATTGAAGTTTTTTGGTCAATAGAATCCCTTACAGCCTCTTAAGAACCCTCTTTCTGAGTCATGGAGACCCCTCAATCGAAGAAAGCACACAAAGGTGGCAAGATAGTTCGAACAGAGCCTGTGGACATGCACCTTTTTGACACAGAACCCATGGCAAGGGAAATGTTTTTAAGAGAAAGATGCCTCTCTTTCTGCCAGAACATGCAGACAGGACACTCAGAAGTAGAAAAACAATTTGCACTAAATTTTGATGGCAAGAAAACCAGAGTTGGAGATTTGGAATTTGAGGTGACTTAAGCCTCTATCTCAGCTACAACAGGGATCCCCATTTCAGGAGAAAATTGGTTCAAGTCCATGGTATTGATTTCACCTTTCGTTAAAGATATTTTCAATTTTGAATACCAAACCAATGATTTATCTAAGAGTGTGCCAAGGAATCAGTTGATTGACCAGTTTGACAGAATGTTGAAAATCATACAGAGATATTTTAGTTGTGAAGGAAGATTTAACACCTTGTATCATTACCACATAAGGTTGTTGTTGCATTTTACTGGTAAGGTTCAGATGAATTTTCCATATTACCTGTTGAGAAGTATAGGTAAAATGGTAGATAGGGTGCAAGCCAAATCCGAGGATGTGGACTCCAGTATTTTCCACTTTGGACTTATCAGGATGCTTGTCTCTGAAGAGTTGGGAAAGAAAGAGATCTCCTTGGAGAATTTTTTGGTCACTTCTCACTTCAAGCTGGACCCAACACCTACCCCCCAATCACAGATTGCAGGCTCTTCATCACCTACTAGTACTAAAATAGGGATCAACAAGAAGAGAAAGGGAAGAGCCCCTATTTCAGAGATCAATAAGCAGGTTAGGGAAGTTGAGGAGGAAGTCTGTCCTTCCCCACATAGAGATTTATCACCACCACCTCCACCAGGGTTAGAAGAAGTTCCATATTCTACCAAGGTGACATCAAAAAAAGGGAAGAAGCTTCGCTTTCCCTCTCCTCCTCCAATAGTTGAAATCAAAGGTAAAAGACCTTTCACTAGGTCATCAATTCCTAAGGGAGATTTCAAAGGACAACCTTTACCAGAAAACCCTATACATAAGAAGAAAGGGAAAGGTATTGAAAAATCTATAGAATAGAAACAAGAAACCCTTGTACATAAAATCAAGGGTAAAGGTACCAAAATACCTTTGGAGAGGGAAGATGAAATCCATGTGAAGGATTGTAAAAAACCTATGAAGAATAAAGAAAGGGATGTTGTGCAAGAGAAGAAGAATAAAGGAAAATGTTTTGAGAATATGGATGAAACATGCAAGGAAACTCTTGTACAGATGGAAGAAAAGGACGAGAATAATCCTGCTGAGACTACACATGTCCCCAACCCCCTTGGCAGCCAGACCTACAAAAGACTTATTAAACAACTTAGGGATGGAAGGAGAGAAATAGCTCGTCTCAAAGAAGAAGACAAGGTCCACTTGGCTCAAATGAATGAGATCATGATTGGCTACAACCATACCCCGAACTTGGAAAGGTTCAAAATGAGAAAGGCTCTGCCTCTTCGTAAACAACTGAAGAATATTTACAGACAGAACAGGGGTTTCCAAGCTCAGAACAGGAAGCTAAAGGAAGAACTGAAGCATTTCCAAGATGAACTAACCCAAAAGAATTTACAGGTGTTGGTTGAGGCTGCCATTGAAGATGACTAACCAATAGCTAAGGATAGCACAAATATACTGAAGAAGCCTACTAGTGCTAAGAAGATGAAGTCTACTAAGTTAGTTGGAGACACTCTTTCCACTAGAAAGAGTGTGAGGCTAAGTGTTAAAATGACAAAGTAGTTGGTAGCGGTAAACCCCATTTTTTAGAGTTGTTCCTTCTTGGGAAGGTTAACTGATATGCACATACTAAGTTTTTCCACCTATACAGGCTTCTATGTGTTTAGCTATATGAATTTTGGAATTTTTTTCTAAGAGCTAGCTTCATTCATTGGTAAAAACAACTAAGTAAATTGATTTGTCATCATGGAAGGACACAAAAAACTCTACACACGTTCAATAGTCAAGGAAGTTGCATTTTTTGCATAGCTACCCAAACCCTTATGAAGATGCAGCATATGTGGCATTGCGTAAAGGCATTGCGTAACATGTTACATAACGCATAATTGTCATACAGGCACTACCCACAAGCACTATGTAATATCTTATAGAGAGCAGGTTCACACACATGCGCTACTCAATTTTTCAACAGAGGAAAAATGTAGCCGCAGATATGCAGCATAGGGGCGCTACCCATAGGTGATACCTTCTCTCCTTGTTCCATTTTAGGGGGCACTACACAGAATTGCTACCCAAGGGAGTAGCCAACAAACACCAGGGATCTAGGAAGACTAAGCCAATAGTTTTGGATAAGTTAATAATGGAATAAATGACAGAAGTAGCAGTTGGCATGCAGAGGACAACTACAAGCTCCAAAGGGACACATTGCAAAACAGGTGTTGAGCAACAAAAGAGGATCAAAGCAATTAGAAGCATGATTGGATTTAGTCACCAACACTTCCCTATTTTATAGCATAGGATGTTATCTTAGTTGTTAGAATAAATAAATGTTTTGAGATTTTTAAAGAAAATAGGCCATCTCGTACCTCCAACTGTTGCCTCCCTTTCTTGTTATAAATAGATAGATGAATTTCTTTAATGGGTTCGGATGGTAGAGAAAGGATCCCAAGAAACTGTAATATTTTGGATAAAGTGACTGTGATCTTGTATTTACTGGACTTAAGACTTTTTGACTAATAGAAATCAACTCCTATTTCAGACTATTTGTTTCTAATGCTAAATGTTCATATTTGAATGCTTCATATGGATGACCGTGGTAATGATATGATGGATGTTTGATCATTTTATTGTCATGGTGTTTATTTAGCTCCTTAGTTTCTAATTTCAAGAAGATCTTGTTTTAAGAGACTTTCTTCCTTTGGGCTTTTGTGGACCTGATGTTTGCAGTAGCTCTTACATTCCTCTCATTCAAGTCTTCTTTCTACCCACGTTTACTCCCAAAATACTGGTTGAAATTAGTCAATACCTTATTTGTTGTTACATGTTAGCCCTGTTTCTGAGTGAGGATATTATCATTTTGAGTTTTTCCATTCGACCTTTCAAAAAACACTCATACTTTCACATATCATCTGATGGGTACTAGTCTTACCTTCCTTGCAATCAAAAGGTGACTCCTAGTGCTAACATTTTTGGCGTCGTTTCCGGTGAACGATTTGAAGACTTTTCCCTGGGATAGAATGACAATGCTTACTAGCTCTCAAGGTGCAATGGGACTTAGTATTTTGAATATTGCATCTTGCACCTAGCGACTCCATTGATTCATCTCTGGCGCCTAAAGGCAGACATACAAGATCAAATCCACAGTTACCTTTGGTTCCACCTAAGGTTGACCCAGAGAATATAATCAAGAAGGAAAAATATTCTAAAAAATGGTTTTCTACTGCTACTACAAGTGATTATGGTCAGTTGCCTGATTCCACTCTTGATACTCCAACTGTTTTATCAAGTAAGCTTATGTTATCTTCTGTTGAAGTATCTAAAAAGATATATTTTGAAGAGTTTCCTGTTGAATACTCTACCTTTGAAATTGAATTGAAAGAAGAAAACATTGATATATTCTCCTCCCTTGATATTGAGAAGTGTTTCAGTCTTGATAGTTTTGAAGATTTCCCTACGTTAGGTTTTGCTACACCTCTCTCTGTTAAAAATTTAGCTGCCAAAGAAGTAGGAACTTCGTCTCCTTCTCAGACCTTACCATCCTCTTCCAAGACTCCACCCACTGTTGTAAAGACTAAAATCTCCCCTTTATCCTTTTCTCCTTCTCCTAATCTGCACACAACCAGATCTCCTTCTCTTGCTTGTTCACCTAGAATCCAAAATCAAATAGCAGTTGCTAACCCCCCTGCAAATAGGATGGATGCCATAGTGGCTACAAGATATGCTCCTCTAGTCTTGTCTCAGCCAATGAATGCTCTTCCCCCTGGAGATTATTTGAAATACATGCCCAATTTTACTGTAGAAGAAGATATAACAGCTGAGGAACATCTTGTTTCTTTCTATAGCCATGCAGATAACCAAAATATAAAAAATGAAGATGTTTGGGGTTTTCGTCCAAATACTTTTTGGTGAAGCTAGGAAGTGGTTTAGGGGTCTGGCCCCTAGATCCATCATGGGTATTGAGGTGTTGGATGAAGCCTTCTTGAGGCACTGGGGTGACAAAAAGGATTTTCTGTATTATATCACTGAATTTGGATCTTTGAAAAGGAAAGAAGGAGAATTTGTCTCTGACTTTTCTAAAAGGTTTAACAAAATGTACAAAAATATCCCTGATGAGATCAAACCCACCGAAACCATGGCAAAAATCACTTATTCCAGTGCTTTTGACTCTGAGTTATGATTTCTATTGAGAGAGAGAAGGTGACCTTCCTTAGTTCAGATGCAGGATGCTCCCTTAGAGGTAGAATCCAACATAATTGCTTCAGATAAGCTCAGGGGAAAATCTGACAGAGATAGGAGGAAAAACAAAGATGAAGCTTCCACTTATGACTCTCCTATTGTTCATTCACAGGTAGATGAGTTGACCAAATTAGTAAAATCCCTTTCTACTGAGATCGAGAAGTTAAAATCAGAAGGAAGACAACCATATAGAAATGCTTAGAACACTGAAAATAGAGGTAATTTTAGGAGACCCAACAATGCTCCCCAAATCCTTCCTAGAGATCCCATAAATAGAGAGAGAGATGATTAGAGGATTCAAGCTCCATTTTAGAATAATCTGGTTGCTGATGAAGAATAAGAGGAGGTAGAGGTTGATCCTGAGATCCATTGTTTAGGTGATTCATCCCCATCCCCACACTTGACTCAATAATCTTATGAGCAATCTTTAATGGATATTTAAATCAATGAGTTAAGTAAGGGAGAACAAATGAAGGAAAATACTAGTAGATATAGTCTGAGATCTAAGAAGAACAAAGAAAAAAGTGCTTCCCCTAATCAACCTATTCATAAAGAAGATTCTTCCAAGACTATGACAGTGAGCAGCAAGGAAAAAGATTCTCAAAACCCACAACTTCTGATAAGAAATCCTCCTCCTGAAACCAAAGAGATTTTGAAGCCTTCCCCCTCCTTTAGTTTTGAGAATGCGATATAGAAAATTAAGATCCCTGTACCATTTTTGGAATTGATAAAAAATGAAGAATTTAAAAAATATATGACCAAAATTTTACAGCCCAATGCCTCTCCTAATTCCACTAATTCAATAAATCTGCAAGATGAAAAACCAACTGTGATTTTAAGCCCTTTGTTAGAACACAAATATGACTCATCCCCTCCCTTCTATACTTCTCTCAATATTCATGACAAGGTGTTGCATAACTGTCTTTTGGATTCAGGGGCCTCCCATAATCTTATGACAAAATATGTTATGGATGAACTTGGACTAGAAATCACCAAAACCTATCATGACTTATATTCTTTCGACTCTAGGAAAGTAAAATGTTTGGGGTCATTAAGGATATGGTTGTGACTCTATTTCAGCTGCCCATGAAAAGTATACTTATGGATTTTGTGGTGGCTGATGTTCCTCCCAAGTTTGGCATGCTCTTGTCAAGGTCTTGCATAAAAAGACTTGGAGGAACTTTGCAGATGGATCTCTCATATGCAACTATCCTGGTGTTTGGTGGGGAGCATAGAAGACTTTACAGAGAATCCCAACTGGCTGACATTATTAGTGATGAAGCAAACCCTGCTAATCATCCTATTTTTGCTCTTGATACTGATTTGGGGTCCAGCGTTTTGCATCTCACTGATGCTCCTAAAACTCCTCTTGAAATAAGAAAAAAGTATGCTACCTTGTCTGAAGAACCTCCTCTAACCAATTATGTTTGGAAGATGTTCTTTGATGGAGCCTCTTCTAAGGAAGGTGTCAGTGTTGGAGTGCTCTTTGTCTCACCAAATCAGGAAACCATATCTTTGTCATACAAACTAGGATTTGAAACTACCAACAATGTGGCAAAGTATGAAGCTCTTGTTTTGGGCTTGAGAGCTGCAAAGGATATGGGGATTAAAAAATTGTCAGTATTTGGAGATGCTGAATTGATAGTCCATCAGACCAAAAATATTTTCCAAACTAAGTACCCTAGGCTTAGATCTTATAGAAATGAAGTATGGGACCTAGTGGAGAATGTTTTCTCTGAGTATGACATCTCTTTTATTCCACGAGAAGAGAATTTTGTGGCTAATTCTTTGGCTGTATCATCAAGCAATTTCAAGATACCTATACTACCAAAACTCAAGTATGATGTAGAAGTCAAATAAATGCCTTCTATATCGGACAATGTCAAATATTGGAAGGTGTTTGAAGATGATTTAGAACTTAAAACATTTCTTGAGTCTGTTGATGAATTTGTTGCATTACACATTGATCAGGATATTGATTATGAAATTACTCCACATGCTGATGTTTTCCTTAACAGAATTTCTAATCATCATATCGTGCAGCTACCTAGCAACCATATTCTAAAAGGACTAGTTCCTTTGGAAAAAATGTTTGATGAAAATGATGTGGCAGTAAAAGGGAAAGTGTCTACTGACGATGCTGATATAACTGAGTGCAATTTGGGAACATAGAAGGATCCAAAATATGTCAAGTTGTCAAGCAACCTATCAAGAGAGAAGAGGGATGAATATGTCAAATTGTTGAAGGAGTTTGTTGATGTATTCGCATGGACTTACGAAGATCTCTGAACTTATGACACAAACATTATAGAGCACAAGATTCCATTAAAAGAAGAGACTAAGCCCTTCAAGCAAAATTTGAGGCAAATCAATCCTATGTTACTGCCTATCATGGAGAAGGAGGTAAAAAATCGTTTAGATGCAAAAATTATTTTTCCTTTGAGATATTCCAAATGTGTGGCTAATTTGGTTTCCATGAGGAAAAAGAATGGAGAAATCAGACTCTGTGTCAATTTCTGGAATCTGAACAGAAGCTCTAAAAAGGATAATTACCCTTTTCCCAAGATGGAGCATATATTACAGAGGGTGACAGGTGCAGCCCAGATGTCTATGGTTGATGGTTTTTCTGGCTACAACCAGATTTCCATTTTGCCACGGGATAGAGAGAAGATGAATTTTACCACTCCTTGGGGTACATTCATGTACGCCAAGATGCCCTTTGGTTTGATGAACGCGGGGGAAACCTTTCAATGAGCTATGGACATAGCATTTATTGGAGAGGAAAAGTTTGTTATTATCTACTTAGATGACATAACGATGTTCTCTCAATCTGATGAAGAGCACTGTGATCATTTAAGAAAGGTTTTCTTAAAATGCAGAAAATTTGGCCTCTCTTTGAATATGAAAAATTCATTGTTCGCCATGAAAGAAGGAAAACTATTGGGGCATATCGTGTCAGTTGAAGGAGTGAGGATTGATTCCAGCAAGGTTGAATCCATACTACCCTTAGAACTGCCTATATCTAAAAAGGAGGTTCAATCTTTTCTAGGAAAGGTTAATTTCTTGAGAAGTTTTGTGTCAAATTTTGTTGAGTTGCTTAAGTATATCACAACCATGTTGAGGAAAGATAATGAAATCAAGTGGACTTCTGAGGCTTGTAGTTCTTTTGATCAAATAAAGAAATCTTTGATGGAAGCCCCAGTCCTAATTAGCCCAGACTACTCCAAGGACTTTCTTATTTTTTCTTTTGCCTCTTTTGATACAATAGCAACAGTTTTGTTGCAGAAGAACTCTGAAGGCTTAGAGAAGCCCATTTCCTTTTTCAACCGGGCTTTGAGAGATGCAAAATTAAAATATGACATTATGGATAAGCAAGCCTATGCACTGGTTAAAGCTCTTAATTCCTTCAGAGTTTATGTGCTGCATTTAAGAGTTATTTCTTATGT
>SNQJ01S0004561.1:335864-428353 GCA_010110895.2 Picea sitchensis
TCTCATGTTGTCCATCTCTTTGTTTCTTTGGAGCTCTACAGTCTTTCTTCAGATGTCCTTTCTTCCCACAATTCCAACACTCTATCTTTCCAATTCTGGATTTGGATCTGCCCTTCCTAGAATTCCCACGGTTCCCTGATCCCTTTCCTCTATCCTTTTGTCTTCCCCTGTTCTCCATGTTCAACGCATTACCTGATGTCTCACTTGTGCTTTTCCATCGCATTTCCTCACTAAGGATAACACAAACAACATCATCAAATTTTAAAGTATTTGAACCAAATACATATTTACTTATAGCCATGACCAAGCCATTCCAAATTTTTGGTAATGAGCACAAGATTAGAAGAGCCCTAACCTCATCATCAAAGTCCACTTTTACGGAACTTAGTTGATTAGTAACCATATTAAATTCATTTAAATGATCTGCAACAGACCCACCTTCTAACATCTTCATATTAAATAATCTCTTCATTAGAAATACCTTATTGGATGCCGAGGGCTTTTCATACAGTTTAGTCAATGCATCCATCATATCCTTCGTTGTCTTTTCTTTCGAAATATTGAAAGTCACCGATGTTGCCAAGCTCAGTCGTATCATTCCTAGAGCCTTTATGTCAAGAATCTCCCATTCTTCGTCCTTCATGGACATCGGCTTCTTTTCTACTCCACCCAACGGTAGGAATAGATCCTTCTGATATAAATAATCTTCCATCTGCATCTTCCATAACTGGTAGTTTTGGCCATTAAATTTCTCGACCCTAAACTTTCCATCTTCCGACATACTACCTTTCGAGTTACCTTTCGCTACTGATACTAGTTGTTAGAAAAGCAGGACCATGGAGCAATAAAATAAAACAAATGCGGAAAAAAAACAAAAAATATACACAATAAAATAGAGACACAAATTTATGTGGTTCACCCAGTGTGGGCTACGTCCACCAGAGAAATTGCCAGGTCCTTCCTTTATTATTATCTAGCAAATGAAGGGATACAACCTACAGCAAAACCCGCTATAACTTCCTCTTCTTTCTCTCACAGTCTCCTCTCTCAAAATACAATACTCGCCATCAACCATAGCCGCAATGCATTTCCCTCATAAAAGAGGGTTGCCTTCTAGGGAAAAAAACCCTAACATAATCTCTATCGTTAGATCTGTGACCTTGTAATGAACGGTCCAGATTTATAATGAAATTACAATATACATTTACAAGGCAATTTTTCCTTCGGGGGCTTCACCCCCAAACCCCCGCTGGGGGCCCGCTTGCCCCCAGACCCCCCAACTTGGGGGATATCCCCCCTGGACCCCGTAGAGGGGGTACCCCCCCTCTGCACTCCCCCGTATGTAAGTGTGTACATACTTTTGGGGTGTAAATACTTCATGGGGTATAAACATGACTGAAAGTAAAAGACCTCTGAATTAGGAAGATAATCAGGCTCCACAACCAACATTGCCGAAAGGGTCGGTAGTTAGGGATTTGTTGGTGTGTTGTTGTAGCGTTGAACCCTGGGTCTACACCTATGCCAATAGGGCCTAAAAATATATTTTAGGCATCCAGGGCAAAGAATGTCACCTCAAACATGGATCACTAGACCTTGGAAATTGTAAGAGGAGGAAACATGAACCTTGGGCCCTAAAGGAAGATTTTATCCATCCAAGACCAATAAGGATGCCTCAAATAACCACACATGTCCTCCTAAGGGTATCATTGGCCTATGATTAGGGATGTTAGTGCCACAAGGTGATTTTGAATTGTAAATAAGTATCCTAGGGCCTTGGAAATAATCTAGGGGAAAATGACATGCCTTAGCTCCTAAAGAATAGTTTTAAGTATCCAAATCCATGAATGATGCCTTGAATCACCTCCCATGACGTCAGAGGGTATCCTTTGCCTCTAAGAAAGAATTTATTTTCCCTCACAAGTTTTTGAGTATTAGGTATGGATCTCAAGGTCTTGATATGGTTAAGGGAATAAATCCAAGCCATAGAAAAAGTAAAAATCTTCTAGTCATCCACAAAAAAACACAACATCTCAAACAACTACACTTTACCTCTCAAGGTTTTAGAAAGATTTAGGGCTCAAGGGTCATGAATGACACCTCAAACCACCATAGATGACCTCTCAAGAATATCTTTGGTCTTAAATTTTTGATATGTGCATAATTATGATATTTTGAGCACTATATATAGGTATTGGGCCCTTGAGCATAATCAAGAGAGGAAACCCAGGCCTTTGGTACCAAAGGAATATTTTAGTCATCGAGGGACAACAAGAACATGTTGAACAACCACAAAGGACCTTTCCATGGTATCATTGGTCTCTGGATGGGGATAGTCATCATTATGAATTTTTGAACTTTAAGTATGAGTGTCTAGACCTTAGATATGATCAAGGGAAAAACATAAAGAGTTAGGCACTAAAGGAAGATTCTAGGCTTCTAGGGCCAAGAATTACACCTTGAACCACCAAAAATGAACTCTTGGGGTCATCCTTTGCCTCTAACTAGGTATATAGGTACCATTAACATTTTTTAGTACTATGTATAGGTCTCAAGGCACTAGACATGGTCAAGGGAGGACCAATGAATCTTAATCCCTAAAGGAATCTTCTATCCATCTAGGGCCAAGAAGGATTCCTTGAACAACCACACATGGCATATTGATGGTATCCTTGGCCTCTGAGAAATGATATTAATTCCCTCACAAGTTTTTGATCATTAGGTATGGGCCTCAAGGCCTTGATATGGTCAAGTGGGGGACCCAAGTCTTAGTTGAAGTATAAATATTTTAGTAATCTAGGGCCTAACATAATGCCTCAAACCACCACACCTGTCCTCTTAAGGTTTTCAGCAGATTCTAGGGCTCAAGGGTCATGAATGATGCCTCAAAACACCATAAATGACCCCTTAAGGGAATACTTTTCGTTCAAGTGAGGATAGGGGCATCATTAGTATGACTCTAGGGCCTGAAAACATGCCCTTACTATAGAGAGTTTTTGATATGAGGGAACTTTTAGAGCCTCATTCATTGTGCTAAGTACCTACATGTACAACTGGTTGACTATTCCCAAGAGCTCGTTCAGGGAGATAGCGCTTTCCGCATGTTGAAATTTTATTACTGGTGTGAACTAAGGAACTATTCTTTGTTGGCATTTATATTTATATTTTTCCATTTGTTTGATATAAATAAAGGAAACCTCAGAATTTGGGTATGGGAATTTTAATAGGCACCATGAGAGAGGTTCCCAAGGTGTTAGTAAGCTAGAATACTCATTCATCCCAGATATACTCTGATATAAATTCTGCATGCCACAAGGTTTCCTTTACACATGAGTTGGAGTTTGTGTCAGGTCCTCGCTGTCAGTGGGCCAATAACCATTTTAATTTATTTTTTCAAAGTCATCTCGGTGGGAAAGGATATTTCTCCGCATTCTTTGTGTCATCCTTTCAGTCGACCAACGTAATTATTTTTCTACACTTTCCAAATCAACCAAATCCCTTCGGTAACAAGTGCATTAATGCCTTGATTTTTCTCGAACCGAACTAAATATTTTTTATAGAACTTCCTATCGCATCTGCTTTATTATAATAAGGTGTCTATGTCTCCTAATATTTAACGTGATGTTGACTACTTTAATCATGAGAGAAGTCTTATTCTTTAGGGGTGTCACATATGATTCTTGTGTTTACACCCTAGATATTAATATGTCCCATCAACCCCTAGTGGTTCGTGATGCTTCTTAACATGGATCCGGCTTCTTGTTATTCACCGTGGAGGATATTAGATACTCATGGTTGGACCTAGGGGAATATTTTGGCTACCCCATCCTGCATTGGGTTCAACCTCAGTCTTGTGTTGCTCATCTATTATCTCAATGGCAGTCGAAGGAACATGATGGACGAAAATTCCTACTGATAGAGAGTGTTGGGTTTTCAGATAGATTCTTCATGCATTAGATTATTTATTGGCTACCCAACGCCTCTCACAAGAACACATGTATTGACATATATCAACCCCTGGCTTGAACCTTTCCTTCATTGAATCCACTATGTCTACCCATTTGCATAGATATTCTCAATGTGTTTCCCACCATTTTGTGGGTATCCCTGTTGACACTGTATCGAGGGCTCGTACCTGGTGGAGTAAGGGAATGTGCATCATTCATAAAATGAATGTGTCCATAGGATCTATCCCATCGAAAATATAGGGTCCAAATTCATCCCCGCATGTCATAGCGGTAATTGGAACGCATCTCCTAGTAGAGAATTCATATAAATTATTCGTCCACCTCTCCATGGCATCCTTTGAATTGATTGATGTTATCCTCTTTGCACCCTATGATTTGATAGATGTTTTCAATAATAGAACTCTTTTTATCCTCCTTTACAATCTCATTGTATATTTCACCTTCATTTAGATCTAATGGATTGATCATGCGCAAGGTGTTCATCTCAAATGACATTTGTCGTTTATTCAAGTTCAATACAACATTGTTTTCTAACACCTAATCAATGCCAAGTAGTGCAAGGTAGGGATTTGTGTCAGCCATGATCTCAATCACCTCAAAACCTACCTTAGTCTTCACTTCTTCAATGTTCACCTCAACCTGTTCTAGCTGACCTATATGATAGATTCTATATTGGTTAGCCAACCTGAGTTGAAAGGGGACTATACCAATTTTTTTCTACCCATCAACTCCTAGGATTTATTTGGCAAGATGTTCACATCGGATCCTAGATCCAACATGACTCCAACCATCTCATAACTTCTGATTTGAGTTGTCATATTGAACTCTCTTCCTATACACTTTTTCTTACTCACCTAACACACATCCCTTTATGTTAGAGGGGCTGATATAGCTATATTTTCCCCTTATTCCCTCATAAAATTTATTAACATGTGTATCAACTTTATCACACCATCAATATCACTTAACAACTTCAAACAATAGTGCAAGAAGTTACTTACTTGCTTCAACTTTCTCTTCATGATCAATGTCACATAGTGCTTCCTCTTGCAACGTGTGCTTCATCTCTCCATGCACGTGCTCCTCTATTGATTTTTGTTTGACCCATCACACTTCTTCCTTTCTACGGGCTTCATTCAGTGACCTTTTCATTGTGCACTCTATCCCCTTGTGCACAAGAGCTTGTTCCAAAGAATTTTTTGTGGCACGTTGCAATTTTTCACGTTCTTGGGCTTCATCCAATGATCTATGTATGGCGTGTTGTACTTCCTCTCATACCCGAGCTTATTCTAAATAAATTTTCATCACACATTGCAACTCTTCACATGATCTCTCTTATTCTAAAGCCCTTTTCACATCACACAAAAATTTCTTCTATTGTGCACCATCAAATTTAGGAGGATCTTGCATCGCTTTTCTAATATTTTCCTTTATTCTCTAGACTGACTCTTCTGCATTCTCCAATTACATTATCTTCTTGGCTCTGCCTCGAATTATCACCCACACGTCAACTCCCTCATCCTTCTTTTGATTGTCACACGGTTCTATAGTTACCATGTTGTAGTGTGCCTTCTTCTCTTCCCACTTCTTCAACAAGTCAAGATAGTCCTTTGTGGCATGCTCAGTACTATAGAAGTACCCATAGAGAGTGTGTAGTTTGGTACAAAATATTGACACATGGCCTATATCACCACAATTAAATCAAGTGGGTGGTATTCCTCCACCTCCTCCATACCATCATCCTCGGCCACGTCCATATCCATATCTAGAACCTCCTTGGTATACACCTCTTTCTACACTCTTGCGATCACCACCTTTCTTCTCTTCCTGAGCCCAAAACACATCATGGGTGTGGTATTGCATCAATTATAGTGACTAAAAATTACTCTCATTGTGCACCATGTATTTGCAGAACTCACAAAATAGAGTATGGTGAGTTTTTTGGTATTTCTCTAGTGTTGGGAAGTGGAGTGGGATATGTCCCCACTATCTGTAAATATCACATCACTCAGTGTGAGGCCCTTTAGGAAATGAATTCAGCGCACCCATCGCCAGATAATTTCCCAACATAGGACATTCATCCCTACATTGACTTTATGACCGACACGTGTTACACCACATGTGCTCGTGCACCACCTTCAACTTTTTCATATCTTGCAACTACATTGTGAGATTTACAAGTTGGGACTACACTTGCGCCAATGATATTGATGTCTCCCCAACTCCTGGCGTATCTCCCATGTGCATTGCAATCTCCATCACCTCTTCCTAAGTAGTCACCTTCTATTGGGTGAGTGGAACTCAGATATGGGGAAGCAGTCATGCGATGAACCACTCCTTGTGTTGAACATATTGGATATGGAATGGCATCCTATCTAACAATATTTTGAATCACTAGTCGTAATCCCACATGGTCTCTCTTGGTTGCTTCTTAATCTCATTGATTTAAGTAATGCATTGCGATTCTAACTTAGGTTTTTGAAACTCCTTAAGCATATCTCTCTTAATTTCTATCAGGGACCTCATTTGTCCCACTAGTGCAGTTTCCTTGTACTTCATTTACTAAATTAGGGATATATGTCTGAAAGTGGTCTCTAGTTACACAATATTTGATGCTTCATCTGTGATCCTTTTCACAGACCATATAGCTTCACGCATGAACCAATGCTACTCTACATCTTCCTTACCCATCCCGTGGAATACAGGTAAACTCAATGTGTTATCTTGATTCTCCATTCTCAATCTAGGACTATGTCCTATTGAATGACTACTCATTGTTGGGGATCTAGGTACTAATAATCTATCGTGTGAAGCATTGTTTCCTTTGTCTTCTTCTTCACTCTTATCCTCTCTTCTTTCTTCTTGTACTCCTCTATCTTCTTCTACTCTTATCGCTAGATTGTTTATTGTTCTTTCTTATTTATTACAAATGTCCAAGGGGGGTGGTTCAAAGAGGGATAACCTCCATCTTCTCCCATCATTTCATGTGAGGGAACCTAGAGAGTTTCCTACATGTGGCTACAAAATACCATCCACTATCACTAACTCCTCTTCCCCTCCTCATAGGGGACCTTCACCATCCTTGTTAGAGTTTAAGATATTATTAGGTTTCTTTTCAATTCACTAGATAACCATAGCATAGATAGGATCACTGAGAAATACACAATCACATGAGACATATCATTTATCCTTGGAAACCCTCATGGGGGAGAAAACCCAGCAAAAAATTCCTTAATATAGATAGCCAATACAATGCCAAGAGAATAAACCAAACACTACAGAAATTCGTCTCCAAGTAATGTGCCTCTCTCTCTCTTCCTTCTTCTCCAACTGCAGCTCCAAACTTGCGCTCTGATGATCAAGTGAGTGAGTGAAAAAATGAGGCGCTAGCCTCCTTTATTTATACAATCTGGCAGGTGCTGAAAGGACGTGTTTTTTCACTGGCAGGGCCGACTTCTCCTTCTGGGTGGTTATAACCACTTTAATTAATTTTGGGGGTTGACTTCTCATTATGAATATTACAATTAGGGTTTAACCAATCCACAAAAGGGGATTTGGTTATTTACAATGCCCGGCGTGATCAATCCACAAAAGGGGATTGATCTAATGAATAATACATCAATAATAAAATAGAATACTCTTTGCAGTTACAATATTTCAACACACCCCCTTAACAAGAAGGGTATTCTACAACAACATCAAGCGAGAGAGAGGGAAACATCATCAACAACATCTTGGAACAATGACTGACATATCTATAAATCATCAGAAGTTTTTCTCATCATCATCGTTCACAGCATGGAGCTGGAGTAGAATCATCATCCTCATCAACATGAGGATAAGGTAACATCATCATTATCTTTAGAGTGAGGCTAACGTAACATTATCATCTTCTTTAGCATGAGGATAAAGTAATATCATCAGTGTCTTTAGAATGAGGCTAAAGTAATATCATCAGTGTCTTTAGAATGAGGCTAAAGTAACATCATCATCTTCAGCAAGAAGCTGAAGTGGCATCATCATCATCATCTTCAGCAAGAAGATGAAGTGGCATTATCATCATCATCTGCATCAACATGGATTAGTATAACACTAATACATCATCATCATCAATAACAACAAGGCTGATACAACATCAACAACAAAAATATCACAACACAAAGGCTGGAGCATCATCAACATCAACACTAGGCTGAGAGTCTTCAACATGAAGCTTGCATCACAACATGAAGTTGGCTACACAATATAATCAACACGAAGCTGGCATCATAACACAAGGCTGGTAACACATCATCACAACACGAGGCTAGCAACACATCATCATAGCATGAGGTTGGCATCACATCATGAGGCTAGTAACATGATCACAGCACGAGCTTGGCACACCATCACAACACAAGGTTGGTACATCATCAGCACAAGGCTGGCATCACAACACTAGGATGACACATCATCACAGCATGAGGTTGGTACATCATCATCACAAGGTTGGCATCACAGCACTAGGTTGGCACACCATCATCACGGGGATGGAATCACAACACTAGGCTAACACTTCACAGCATGAGGCTGGCACATCATCAACACGAAGTTGGAATCATAGCACAAGGCTGGCAACTCAAAAATATCAACACGAAGCTGAAAATATTCAACACTAGGCTGGCATCACAACAACACTACTCCCCCTTTCGAGGGAGGTCCTTTAGGACTACACCAAGCTTATCCCAAAAGTGCTCAAACTTTACACGAGATAGAGGCTTGGTGAACACATCAACAATCTGCTCATTCGTGGTAAAATACTGGAGCTTTATGTCTCCTCTCTGCAACATATCACGAATGAAGTGATACCAGATCTCTATGTGCTACGACTCATTATAGAACACATCATCTCCATACAACTCTGGTTATCACATAGGATCACGGTGGCTTCCATCTCCAAATCAAATAGATCTGTCAACAACATTCGAAGCCATATAGATTCACAACTGGAGGAACATCCAACAATGTATTCTGCTTCTGTCATGCTTGGATCAATGTTGAGTTGCTCCCTATTCTTCCATGAAGTCATGGTTGACCTTAGACTGAAACAACATCCTAAAGTTCTCTTTCTATCAGAAACACTTCCAACTCAATATGAATTAGTGTAACCACTCAGTCTGAAGTCATGATCTCTAGTATAATAGAGACCAAAATCCAATGTACCCTTAAGGTATCTCATCATATGTTTTGCAACAACAATGTGAACACGTCTGGTTTCTACCAGATACTGACTCAAGGAAAAACATATATCTAGCCTGGTGTTCGTCAGATACATCACTGAACCAATAATCTGTCTGTACAGAGTAACATCAACCAATTCTAACGAGGTATCTACCATGAGCTTCAACTTCATTTCCATGGGTGTGTACATGGATTTACAGTTCAAAATGTCAAACCTCTTCATTTTAACTGCATACTTCCCTTGGTTAAGGAAGATCTTCTCTGTGCTCTGCCAAACTTCAAGACCTAAGAGATAATGCATTTAGGTCATCCATCAAACTCTGTAGCGAGCTTCTTCTGCAATCTTTGATGAGATTTTCTTCATCTTGTCAAGAATGCATAATCTACATATAGTAGTAACATCACTGGCTCATCATTCATAACTTTAAGATAAAGGTTAGGATCAAATTTATTCTTGGTAAAGCCCAAGCTCATCAGGAAACTGACAATTTTTCCATACCAATCTCTAAGAGCTTGCTTCAACACGTACAAATCTTCCTTCAACCAACATACATGATTATTTCTATCTTCAATCTTCAAATCAAATTTTCTCATTACATTGTACCAATCTAGTACACTTGCTCAGCTGCAACTCAATCTGCACAATCATGTGCTAGCTCTATGTGCTCTCTACAAATCAATATCTGTCTCACTACCTGAGAGTATGTCCTCTCCTCTTTCTTCAACTATTCCTTCTGGAACTGGGACTCTGCACCTGTAGCTGAGAATGATTGCTTCATTCTCACTGTGGCTGCTGGAATCTGTGAGTAACTCCTCTTATTCTATCATGACAACAACGTCATCTTAAACTAAGAGTGGCTCAATAACTGATACTGAAGGTATCTCTTCTTCTTTCATGGAGGTAACTCTATATTTCATTGCAAGTCATGTCTCCATGAACCAACTAATCTAATGAACCAACTGCCACTCAATTTTAAATATGGGGATTGCTCCCCATGCATCTCATACTATATATGAATCATGGTTGTTTTGGTTGTGTTTATAAATATTGGAACTATTTATTCAATTACTGGAGTAAGTGTCTCATCATAGTCTTCTCCCTCTTTTTGGGAGAATCCTTTAGACACACATCAGGCTTTGTACATCTGCAACATGCTTGATCTATATAGATCAATCTTGGAAGTCAATAATGACTTCTCTTCTAGTCTCACGGAAGAATCCATATCCTAGTATTTCTGATTGGCTTCCTTCTTTGTCACTTAAACAAGAGAATCTTTCAGGAGATTTCATATCTCCTAGAAGTCTTTGAAGTTATGATCTAGTATTCTCATGGCATCTGTCTCCCAATCCTGGAAGTTGTCTCTTCATCTGATCCTTTATGAGATCAGTCTTACTCTCAATTTCTTCTGAGTCTACAAGGACTTCATCATCTCTTATAGGGTATACTTGATGTTGAATACCAATTCTAAATATGAAAGACTGAGTCATGATTCAAATAAGTTATGCTTCCCTTCAAGGTGGCTTCATTAACCTTTGAACAATTCTGCTGTGAGTTCTTCTTCTAATGTTCAGTCATCTTTGGATCCTTCTACTCCTTACAATCAATCTTCATATGAGATACTCTGAATCTCAAAAGATAGCTTCTTATTCATATTCTTTGGTACATGAATGTATATGGTCATGTACATAGTATGCTTCATGTCTCATCTAATATGTTTCCTTCTGCAACTTTTACTAAAGCTTCCTCAAGTTTATCACCTGTGACCTGAAACAAGGTCAACCAAACAACAAGAAGGAATAATACTTCTTTTGATAATAGTAGATAAAACAAAAACATGAATAATCATCATAGTAGCTCCTTTAGATCTATCACTTCTGACCAGTTTGAAGAAAAGATCAAAAATAAGAAATACAATATGAAATGAGGTCAACACTCTTCTAGTGTTGTGATCAAACATTCCTCCACGGTCACCTGGGATCAACAGAAGAAGTTTCTCCTAGAGGAGATGTTAGTTGTATCTGTTACATTAAGCATTTATCTCAATATTCCCACATGCTACCAAGTATAATACTTTTCAAAGACTACTATCTCAATTATAGTGTTTACTTGTAAAGGGGTAGTCATCAACTTGTCATGTGCAACTTTGAATCTTATCAACTTAATTAATCAAACCTGGAACCTGGAGCCTTGTCCTCAAGAATGAGTGTGTTGATTTTCTTCTAGGTCTCCTTCACTCAAGATGACGATTTCTTTATTCAACCTGTCTTTTGTACTAAGACAATATGTTATCTTGAAAGAAGGTTGGTTTAGAGGATAAACTCTATGATCTCAACTTTAATATATCTAATACTTTGACTTTAATTTTTGACCAAAGGTTAGTATGATGGTCATAGCTTCAACATGCAACACTAATCAAATAATGTCATATCAAATAGATGTATATCAGAATAATCAAACCTGGGTTGCATTATTCCTCTGAATGTGTTGGATCTTGAGATCCTTCTGGATCTATGGAAAGAGATCCCTTCTCCTGTAAATACCTTTTAAATCTTAACATATGTGAGTACATACTTCTAATAGCATTTGCAAGTGGTGGCACCATTTGGTAGCAACGACAATAATTACAAACTCTTAAAAACTTCAAGGGTGACTGCAACTGGTACTACGACTGATAATTCAACTAATAATGCAACTGTAATTGATATTGCAACTGATTCTGAGACTACAATCGCAACTGCAACTTAGGGTTTTATGAGGAAACCCTAGATTTTCAAACTTCAAATTTTGAAATTCTGATCCAGGGGATAGATGTGCTGAGCTGAGGCAAGTAAGTTGGTGCAATCAGATTTATGAAAATCCAAATTTTACCCCCTCAAACTTGACCAACGGATTTCTGGACTGGTGCTTCTGGTTTTCTAGTACTTCTGGTTTTCTAGTACCGGTGAAAACTAGGGTTTCACTTTTCGGGAGATCTACCCACTGAAAAGGTGTGCTAAAGGTGCCAAAGAATTCCTTGGGTTAGGGCTCACTTTTCTATATGGTTTTGAGGCTGAAAATCTTCTTCAATAAAAAGACCTAATTTTCATGTACGACAACCATGACGTTTTTCTTCTTCTTGTGAAAGATGCTCTCTTCAGCTTAGCTCTGATACCATGTTAGAGTTTAAGCTATTATTAGGTTTCTTTTCATATCAATAGATAACCATAGCATAGATAGGATCACTGAGAAATACACAATCACAAGAGACACGTCATTTATATTGGGAAACCCTCATGGGGGAGAAAACCCAACAACAAATTCCTTAATATAGATAGCCAATACAATGCCAAGAGAATAAACCAAACACTACAAAAAGTCCTCTCCAAGTAATGTGCCTCTCTCTCTCTTCCTTCTTCTCCAACTGTAGCTCCAAACTTGCACTATGATGATCAAGTGAGTGAGTGAACAAATGAGGCGCTAGCCTCCTTTATTTATACAATCTAGCAGGTGTTGAAAGGACGTGTCTTTTCACTGGCAGGGCCGACTTCTCCTTCTGGGTGGTTATAACCACTTTAATTAATTATGGGGGCCGAATTCTCATTATGCATATTACAATTAGGGTTTTACCAATCCGCAAAAGGGGATTTGGTAATTTACAATGCCCGACATGATCAATCCACAAAAGGGGATTGATCTAATGAATAATACATCAATAATAAAATATAATACTCTTTGCAGTTACAATATTTCAGAAATCCTCTCCCACTTTAGTACCTCTATTATGTGCCTCATCTTCCTCTGAGGTTGCAGCATCTATCAACAACCAAGGGGATCAGGTTTCTTCTTCTCTAACCCTACTACCACTACTTTCAGTGTCTTCATTGGATACCATACTCCTAAAGTCATGCCTCTTCGATGACCTAACTTCGTCTGAAGTTTTATCTAGCATGACACTCTCTCTCTCATTTCCTCCTGATGTAGTCTCCTTTCTCTTCATTATGGGTTTTACCCCTCAAATATCACCCCTAGATACCTTATTTCCACTCTTTTGTTCTACTTTCCTCTTTAGCTCAATTCTTCTGGCATATATTTTGGGTCTTTCTCTCCTCTACTCTTCTAGTTCCATTCTTTCCCTCACCTCACCTCAACATCTTTTGGATCCTCTTAGTGGATCCATATCCTCTCTCTCTTTCTCCCCCTTCTTTTCACCCCCCCGAAATGCTAGGGGGTCTACTCATCCATCCTATATGGATCCATGCACATAAATCCTTTCTCAAAGAACATACTCTTGATCCACAACATGATTTCTTCTAGCTGTATTTTCGAGGACCTTCAAAAAACTTCCTTTCATTCTCACTGAAAGAATCATTGTATTCTAAAGAAAACTCAACAATGTATCCTTCCTTCACTCAGGAAAACCATAATCCAATTGATCGATCCCACTTGTTATCCAATTCATTCATCCTATTAAGTGTATTCTAGTCCCATACCAGTGGTTCTTAGGGTCTCAAAGCAATGTTAGTATCGGTTTTCCTCTTCAACCAATCATATAGAAAACATGGAAAATCGACAAATAAAACCTCCTGCAACTCAGTGTAGATACACGTATCCTTATAATGTTCCACATTGTTTATCAAACCATGAGTTTCTAATCAGGAGAACTCATCTTCCTTCATGGTTAACTAGTCTTATATTTCCCCCTGAGGTGGATTCCACTTCATTCTCTCCCTTCATCGTGAAATAGAAAACCTTCAGGTCTCGACAACGAAATTATTTTTTGGCTCGCTCATACACATCCTTCCTAACAATGGGGGTTTTATAACCTAGGGTTCATCCAGAGTTGACCAAAAAAACCTCAATGAATCAACATATCAATATCCAGTCAAGGACTGAAGAAGGTATCACCCAAGATTCCATGAGAATCAAAAAGACCATATGGTGTTGTGTTGGAGATGAAGGGATATAACATTCAAGGAATCCACTCAGGATAGAATTCATACATTTCATCACATTTCATTAACATAATAACAACATACACCATTAACACATTCACCCATTAAACTCAGACTAAGCACAACCATAGACAAAGAGAATTACATATTTATATTATATCCATTAAATGGTGGAATGCATACAACAACAGACTCATAATGCAACAAGAATAGCACCTTGTGCTTTGATACATTCCACAAGTCATGCACTACAATGCTCCATGCGCTCTCTGATTAGATTATGCACATACTACTAGATTGACTGCATTACAGACTCTTAACAGGACTGCTCCAGCCACATACAAAACTATTACACATACTCACAATAGGATTCATGCAAAACTTGGATTGACTTCTCTTCTCTGTTACAGACTTTCGAAAAACTCCTCTTCTATCTGTCTTTGTTGCTCCTTTTTCTTCTCTTCACTACTCTGGTGCTCTATCTCTTTCTCCTTTGCTCCACTTTCTCTAGTGATCGCGAGTTCCGCATGCATCCCACATAACCACTTTGGAACGTGAAAATCCTAATGAACTTATCAGCTCATCCATTATCTTCCCCACAATCTCTCGTGTTTTTTGGGTTCATCAATCAGGAATATTCCTGAATATATTCTTGTGGTTTAGCATGCATGCAATATCTTTCTTATCTTTAAGTAGCATTGTATAACTTTGATTGGCATGCACACCTTATTCCATCCATCATGCAACTATTGATGTGCATGCAAAATTGAAGTGTGTGCTTGACTGATCTGTGCACGCACACAAACTTACCCAAAACTTTGGGTCTCAACAAGAGTTTTGTCCTATATGAATCTCTAGGATTTTGGAGCCAAGAATGACACCTTGAACCACCACAAATTACCTCTCCAGGGCATCCTTTACCTCTAACTAGGTATATATGTACCATTATCATTTTTTATCACTAGGTATGGGTCTTAGGTCCCTAAACATGGTCAAGGGAGGAAACATGAACCTTAGGCCCTAAAGTAATCTTTTGGTCATCCAAGGCTAAGAAGAATACCTAAAACAATCACGCATGGCCTCTTGAGGGTATCTTGACCTATGGTTTGGGATGTCGATGCCACTAGATAGTTTTGAGCAGTAGGTAAGTGTCTTAGGGCCCTACAAATAATATAGGGAAGAAGGCCATGCCTTAGTTCCTAAATCATCTTTGAGGCATCCAGAGCCATGAACAATGCCTCAAAGCAACACACATGCCTCTAGAGGCTATCCTTGGCCTCTGAAAAAGGATGTTAATTTCCTCACAATGTTTTGAACATTAGGTATGGGTCTCAAGACCTTGACATGGTCAAGGTAGAGGACCCAAACCTTAGCCAAACTACAAATATTATAGGCGTCCAAGACCAAACACGACGCCTCAAACCATCACAACCAACCTATCGAGGTTTTAGGAAACTTCTATGGCTCAAGGGTCATGAATGACACTTCAAACTGTCATAGATAACCTCTCAAGGGGATACTTGCCCTTCAAGTGGGGATATGGGCATCATCATGATATTTTGAACACTAGGTATGAGTCTTGAGTCCTTGGACATGATTGAGAGAGGAAACCCAGGCCTTAAGTCCTAAAGGAAGATTCTACAGAAACTTGAATTCATTTAAATACTAAAATGGAAAGTTGTTGTTGAATCTTAATTGAGAAATGTTAATAACATTTAATATATGAATAAGGAAAACTTTGACAACTATAACTACTGATAAATAAATTGAGTCTATGTAAACGAATTATGGTATTAATTGGCAACTTGAATTTGTTTATACTAAAATGGGGGGCTACTAGTGAATCTTAATAAACAAATATTAATAGTAAAGATATGAATATATGAAACTTGAAAACTCTAACTATAAAAAGACAATTAACAACTTGTGTCTTTGTAAACAACCCAATATTGGTGATTCAATTAACTATTATTTCTAATTTCTAATCATAAGATTACGCGTGGAAACACATATAGCATAGGAAAAATTTATACGTCTAAAAGACAACATGTGATTTTATGGAAAGAAACCCAAAATAGATCTAAAAGACAACATGTGATTTTATGGAAAGAAACCCAAAATAGATCTAGAAAACAATAAGCAAGTATAGATAAAAGACTCTCTAAAAAGAAATAAAACTTCAACTAAAAATGACATAATGACTAAGAAAATAAAGTGAAGGTGGCATTGTTTAGTTCCTTTGCAAGTTTAAATATATTATAGAAGTGGAAATTAAAAACACCAAGGTATAGAATCCATAATAAAAAAATATAATATATATATATATAACATTTTTTTATAAAAAAATAATGAAAAAAGAGAAATTAGGATGCATATGGTAGCGTTGTATTTTATTTACAATGGAATATATATATAACAATAACATTTTTTTTTTTTAAATAATGACAAAAAGAGAAATTAGGATGCATGTGGTAGTGTTGTATTTTATTTACCATGGAATACATTGCTTCATTATTCTAGAAGACAAACCTTGTTATTTCAATAAATTTGGATATATTCAAACCTCAATAGTTACAAATGTGGAAGGCCAACCAAGTCATAATGTGGTGTTTTTGACATATATCCATATTAGAAACCATAGGTTCAAAAATTCAAATAGATATTTGTAAAAATAAAAATATGAATTTAAAATGTGTGATACAAATCTTCTATATAGGGATAAACAATTTAAATTCATAAATCAAACATATTAATGAAGAAATAGAAATTAGCTAACAAAACTTGGCATTTACAAGAAAGCATTTTGGGAAATTAAATTGATTCATTGAACCAAAAAGGATAGATATAATCATCTTAGAAATATATCCAGAGAATATTTTATGTGCTAGCTACCTATTTCATAACTTGAACTAGAATTTTGTTATGTTATGGTATGACACCAGCTAAAAATACACTTCCTTGATCAACACGATCAACATTCAAGTAAACCAGTACTTTTGAGCCCATGTTTCCAAAATTTTGTTCTACCCACTCTGTGGAACCTATATGTGCATTGAAACATTGCATAATGGTTAGAAAACCTTCATTATATGAATAATTTGAAGTCAAAATAGAAGTTATAATTGAGGCTAAAAAATCATCATTCCATATTCTTCTATATCCCAATTGCATAGGATAATTCTTCTTCTAGGTCACCCTCCCTAGCAAAGTAAAACACTAAAATTCCTAACAAATTACTCATATATAAATCACCCACATGAATGAAGTTTAAACCCACAATTTTGTTTCTACTTCAATCAAAAAATCAGTATGCCCCTTACTTCTAGAAGAACAATTGTACCATTTTTTGGATCTATGGCTCCATAAGTATAGGCATCTATATGGTTCACAAGAATAAAAATCCCGGTGATTCATCACAATAGATGTAAATGTAAGTCACAACTTCTGAAGGAACATGTTCAAATGTGAAAAATGGAAGCTGCAAATTAGTTCCCTTGACTCTTAAACCAACGTGCATCTATGAATTGTACTAATTTAATTGATGTGATCTTCCCTAGATTAACAATGGCTTCCAAAAAACCTTTCTTAGACAAGTAATACAAGACCAAGGTGAACAGTTCTTGGAAAAATGTAGCACGAAGTTCCCTCAATGCTTGCACACCTATGTCACTAAAACCTTGGTGGCTTCTTTGTTGCACTTGGTTTACTGGTGCTCAATTTGGGACACAATGAATCTAATGATAGAAATAATCAACACTAAAAACCCCTCAACCGTCTCAAGTCTCAACCATAATGACCACTATTATAGCATTGAAATCTCAAGCGAAAATGGTGCCAAAAAAAAATAGCACCAAACCCTCAATGCAATCAACAAACTACAAATTAGTTCCCCAAGCTCCTAAACCAACAAGCATCAATGCATTGTACTCTCACTCATTAGTCCCCTATGCTCATCCTGCCACCAACCAATGCTTTATACTAGGACAATGTAGGAGGCCTATGTCAACTCATCCCCACCCCTTTCACTCAAAATCTTAAAGCCCACGTCACCTACCAAAGCCAATAGGATTTGAGATATATGATTTAAAAAATAAAAAATGAAAATAAATCCACTTATTTCCCACTCTAAACTATAGTGGGAAAAACAAATTTAACCCATATATGGATAGATAATACAAGTTCTCATCATTATGTGTTTGACAAGGACATAATAATGGGAATAATTTGTTTTCTGCAACACCTTCTAGAACTCTACTTAACCAAATAGTTGAACAATTTGCTAGAATTGGGTACTCATGAATATTGAAGGTGCAATCCCTTCTCACTTCGGCGAGCGGTAGGAAGAGAAAGGCAGTGTTCACATTTAAACCAGTATGAATGTTCTTTAATGTCATTTGTATTTTTATTTTTTGTCAGTTCGTTAGGTAGGCTACTAGCAGAAATACTTGGAACTCTCCTTTGCAAGGACACCTTTTGTCTTTAGATGTCAACTTAGAAATATGTCTAGTTTAGTGGAAGTTCAATGAACATGGGGATTGTAAATGCTACTAGCTTCAACACAAGAATTTTTTTATATAATATAAATTTATATTATGGTTTAAAAAAAAATAGTGGCCATTTAATATAATGTAGCAATCTCTTTGTTTCTCTCTAATGCTCCTCCATCAACGTAGCTATAAATTGGACAAGTATTCCAATAGCATGAGACAGGTTAGGTCTAAAAGTAGTTAAATAATTTGAACTTCCAATAAGTTTCCTCAATAAATTTTTATTAGCTTCACATGTTCCATCACCAATACCAAGCAAGTTTGCAAGATCTGCTCTAATGGAGTAGATATAATGTTACAACTACTCATCAAAAAAACTTTCTAAGTAGTGATTTGTATATGTTATAGTGATCATTGTAGCACATTCACCTCTGCCTATTTCAATTCCCAAACAATAATGTGAATCACCTAGATATATACGATTAACATATAAAGACATAAGAACAATGCTACACGATTCATTCTTATTTACATATAGATTGGGATCATTGCTACTTTTAGTCAAACTTTTGATTTTGAAGAATTCATCTATCTTTCCATATCACACACTTGGCACTTGCATCAACCCATTTGGAATTGTTCTTTGTCTTATTATCCAACTATCTTTAGAATATTGATAAACTCATTCAATATAAATTTCCCCACAGTCTCATAAAAGTATTTTAATATTCTTGTCATTTGGTTTTTCAACCACAATTTTAAATTCCTTTAAAATTTCAAACACAACACTCTTGGATTTTAAGAAAAATAGCCAAGTGTATCTTGTTATATCATCAATAAATATCATAAAGTGGGAAGTGCATGAGTTGGTGCATATACCGCAAATGCCATAATTGTTCGATTAAAATAACTTTTGACAATAAAAATGCCATAATTGTTCGATTAAAATAACTTTTGACAATAATGCTTGATGACTTTTGTTGAAAGTGTGAAGCTGCAGGCCATCATTCAAATCCAATAACCTATGGAATTTACAAACTCACTTACAAACCCTAATCTAAAGAAAAGACACGATGTTCTCTAAATACAAGCCAACACTAAATATAAGTGTTCTCTATACAACATTGTTCATAGAATATTAGCTAAATAAGATGAAACCTTGAAATATTAGCAAAAAACATGGTTATCTTAGTTATGTCATATTTGGAAACCAATTCTAGAACATAAGAACCTATCTTTTTGTTGGATAGTTGGTTAGCATTGATGTTGTTGATAGTTGGTTTTCATTAGTGTCAACATATGTGGTTGTCATTGATGTCAACAGATGTGATGGGTGTATTTGGAGAAGTCTTCAAAGTGGTCCCCTTATGGCATAGCTCTAAGCATATCCCTCACGGGAAGATGCTTTGAAGAAGTCTACAAGAAGCCCTAGAGGTGTGGTCATGAAGTCTAAAGTTGTTTGAGGAATAAGGACATGAAGGAAAATGTAAATTCATGTAACACCCTCATATAGGGATATTCCCCATCGTTACATTTCCAACTGTAGGTGGTATGTCACGTGGTTCCTCACGGTTGAGTAGATACACCCTCTTGAAGATGGAAACCCCGAAGTACGGTTAAGAAGATCTAAACAATTGTAACAAGAAGCGACAAGTCAGCCCCAAATTTGTTAAAAGAAGAAAATTTGTTGCAAACAATAAGTTACAAGTCGTCCCCATTGCAATAAATATTAAAATAAATATGAAGGATGGTGTTGGTAAAGTCAGCTTCAATGGAATAATCATTAAAAATTAAATTGACTTTTATTTGGGTCAAGTTGGCCCTAAAAAGAGGGTGTCATATCTAGTATGAATAAAGCACCTAGGAGTTCATTTGTTACATTAATTCAAGTGATTTTTATATGAGATAACCAAGGAGATATGAGGCGAATTTTAGAGGGAATATGAAGTGAATAAGGGTGAAATTCCAAGAGAGGATAAAGTCTTGTGATGATGTGTTCTAAGGTATGTTATTTAAAGGTCATCTTACCATTTTCGCTATAACGTTTTTTCTAGAATAATTGAGATAGAGAAAATTGGAGGTTGTTGAGAAGACATATCAAGGTCCCTATGGTAAACATTTCATATTTTGGTTCTTTGTACTTTTGGATCATACACGCTGTGGAAGATAAGGTTTTTTACTAGTCCCGAAACTAGTCTCAAACATGTGTTCCAGGTAAAATAGTCATAACTTCTTAATAGAGGATACAAATTCTGTGAGGCTAATTTCGGTGAAAAGATAAAAGTTTGTAGTATATTGTATGTGAGTTTCACAATTAGATATCAAATATTGAGTGTGTGGCATGATGTACACGTTTTCTCTCCATAATAGGATAGAATTCAACAAGGCCTGTCATTTTCTCTATAAATTTTGTTTTCAGAACTTTCAGACCCTGAAATTTTTAGGAGATGGAAGAAAGATCTCATAGTATCTATGGTTAAAATTTCATACCTTCATTCATTACAGGTACAAATCTATTCTTGTTTAAATTTAGGGTTTGTGACTAATCCAAAACTAGTCTGGCGAGACTAAGGTAAAGTGTGATGAAGATGCTATTCTCTTGTTGCTGAAGTTGAGGAAGAGCTACATGTCTATAATTTTGTGTATCAGGTTTGCTATATGAGCAAAGCTAATTTTTACATGTGTTATTGATGGCTATGTTAATATCACATGCTTGGGGCACATCATATGGTACTTAGTTGAGGCACATCATTGATTATATCTTATGGTACATGGTGTATGGCATGATTGAGACATATCATGAGTGATATGCTATATGTTTGATGCATATCTTGGTGATGTTATGGTACATGCTTGGTGATGATAGTACATGTTGAGACACATCTTGGTGATGTGGTGTATGGCATGATTGAGACATATCATGAGTGATATGGTATATGTTTGATGCATATCTTGGTGATGTTATGGTACATGATTGGTGATGATAGTACATGTTGAGACACATCTTGGTGATGTTATGGTACATGCTTGGTGATGATAGTACATGTTGAGACACATCTTGGTGATTTTATGGTTCATGGTTTGATACTTATTTTGGCACATGGCTGAGGCACATATCTTGATGATGACATGGTACATTGTTAGAGGCACTTCTTGGTGATCTTGGTATGTGATATGGTACAAGTTTGGGTACATGGTTGATATACATGGTATGGTGATGGTTTTGGTATCCATGTGAGTGGATCTTGTTATAGTTGGTTGATGATGGTATATCAGTGACAAAGACAATGACATGTTGGATGATTGGTTGATCATCAGTTACAGGTTGATGTGACAGTGACAGTGACATGTCGGTTGATGTATCAGTGATAGTGGTAGTTATAGGTTGATCAGTGGTAGTGACAGTGAGTCTACACTTTTATTTTAGGGCATCGGGACAAGGAAAGGAAAGGGGGTTGTAGCCTCCTTTCGTTTGGTGTTGGATAACTTAGGGAGCTGGTGCTTCCTTCATGTTGGTGCATGTAAACTAGGGGGTCGTAGCCTCCTTTCGGGTGGTGCCAGAAAATTTAGGGAGTTGTAGCTTCATTCAGGTTGGTGCCTGTAAATTAGGGGATTGGTGCCTCCTTCCAGTTGGTGCTGGAGAACTTGGAAGTTGGAGCTTCATATGAATGTATTCTTGATATATATAAGAAATTAGTTTTTGGTTTTCTCCCATTTGGGTTTCCACGTAAATTCTGGTGTACAGTGTATTTGATGTGATATTGTTGAATTGCACTGCTTATGGTTACATGCACATGATATATTGAATGCAATCATAAATGATATACTACTGATAAAGTTGAAGATTATATATTGTGATTGAAAGTGATAAAAAGTGTTCATATTGATTCACCGCCCCCCTCTCAGTATTCCAACACTTTTCATGGTATTTAACTATGAGAAGTTTTCTTGTAGATAAAGGTTATCCTATCTAGGTGTGTAAAACCCACATCTTTCTCAACGTGGATGAGAAGAGATTATCATACATATTTTAAGATTATGTTCGGTAGATAAGTTTGTGTGGCCATGAGATAAGTCTTTGTGTTAGTAATACCTACCTACCTCTATATATTAGAGATCTACCCTATTAGGAAATCAACTGCGATGGGCCATTGAGTTCCAACTTACTTGGATGCTTGTCAGATTAAAAGTTATTTATGGGATATGGAAGAAATGCAATGATGTTGCTTTTAATTCAACACTCACATCTCAAAGCTTTTCCTAGAACAACATTGCACAAACTCATGTCATCTAGTCTTTGCAAATCATGGTCCAAGTGTGGAAATCAGGGATGGAGATAGACCATCTCTAGACTCATGGGATGGACCCCCCTATACCATGAGCAAGGGGCCTGATAGTACCTCATGTCCAATTTCAACAAGTTCTCATAGAGGTGCCAGTTGGCCTCACCATCAACTCGGAAAGAAGGTGTGGGAGAGACATGAGCACATGAGGCAACATAATCCAACTCCACTCAAGGAATGACAAATAATTCTTAACCCTAGCCCTAATTATTTCTAGAGAGACTAAGTACCTAAAGCCTTTGAATTATAGATGAGATTCTATGCAAACATTCAATGTCAATCCCTCAATTACTTGTTGGGGACATGCCCCAATTGATCATGACAAGCCTCCCCTGACATTGGCATGATTACTTAGAGTTATCAATGTTTCAAATATTTTTCATTGATTTTTGTTGTTATTGTTTTATGGAATTTGGACTTCCCACTAGTGACACCATGATTATGGGGTTTTGGATTAAGTTAACGCACAATTTTTTCATTCTAGTTTTAATTTTTTTGTATACCTATATACAGTGCGCTTTCAGAGCCTACTTTTTTGTATTAAATCCATGTATATATTATTAAAATGTTCAAAAATTCATGATCTATAATAATTGAAACTTAAATAGATTTGTCTTGAGTCAGGTAACATACATAACATTCTTACACATCAACATAACCTTACCATAACCTTAGATCTCCTAATATGTGTGATCTCATAGGTAGACTTTTTTACCATCATTGGATTCTTTTCATAAAACGTTTTAAAACTATGAATATTGCAAGTCATATGTGAATATGCACGAGAGTAAATAAAGTAAATCTTTGAGGGTTTTGTTTTGATACCGAATAAATAAAATTTAAAAGAAGGAAGGATTAAATGATTCCAAGTCTTTTTTAACACTTTCTTCATGAACAAAATTATTTTGTTTGTTTCTATTTGGACAAGTATTTAATTTCTTCTTTTTACACTTGTTGATAAAATGCATAGGTTATCATAGTAAAACAAACTCGTTTTTAACATTATTTTTTTTATTTAATGTCTTATTACTTCTTTGAGCTTACTTGAAGCTAGAGCATCTTACCTTGTCTTTGTCCTATAACTTGTCTTTGTAGTTATACTTGTTTTCGTTTACTATCAAAGTTAAATCTAAATACTTATACTAAATCGCCAAATTTTTCCTTCTCTTTTTTCCTTAAAAAAAATATAGATGTCAATTCTTCAAACTTCAATGCCTTTTTCCTCACTGCAAGACTTGTTATAAAAAACTAGCTACTAACTTAACATACCATTCAATAAGACTTGTTATAAAAAACAAGCTACTAACTTGACATGCCATTCAATAAGACTTGTTATAAAAAACAAGCTACTAACTTGACATACCATTCAATATAATAATAAGTAGATGTTTCTCCTCAATATCAATTAACTTGTCTCTCAATTCTTTCACCCTTGATAAATAATCATTCACATATTCATTCAAAATTATTATTTGCATTCTCCATCTCAAACAAAAACTTTGATATCTTCCATGTTGTTATTGATTTAATGTAATACCTCATATGAGGAATCATTGTGTCCTTTAATAATATTTTCAAAACTCTCTTTCTTTCCATATATATATATATGTTTTAGAAGTTTATTCTATTAAATTGTTATGAAAAAATTTAAAATTTACTTATATTATTCCCTCATCATATTAGGGTATATATGAAGGTGAGAGTAGGGATGATCCCTCATCATATTAGGGTATATATGAAGGTGAGAGTAGGGATGAGGTGAGGAAATAACAGAGAAAACATATTATATGTTTTCTTTATTATTTCCCCTACCCCACGCCCACCCCACACTCGTCCTCATATATACCCTAATATGTTTTTTGTTTTTCTAATTTTACCTTCTCACCTTATCTAAAAACATAACTATGTTCTATTCATTATCTTCCTTGCATTCAAACCTTTCATAAAATTTGAATCTTACATTTTCAATTATATAGATAGTAACATCGTTCAAACATTTCATAAGATTTGAATCTTACACTTCCAATTATATAGATAGTACCATCCACTTCATTGTTTTCATTGATATAACTTTATGTAAAATTTGACAAATTAGGAAATATGCCATTAATTAAAAAAACAAAACTTACAAAACATGTCTTTAAAAATTGAATTGTACTCAACCCCACTTTTATAGCAGCAAAATAACGTCCTTCAAACTATGTTGCAATGCTCATTTTCTCTTTGGCATAAACCTAGCATGCAACACTTCACAATGATCGTTTCAAACATTGTTTATTCCTTTTTATTTTGATATCATAAAATGAATAATGGAGAGTAATTAGAAAATAGATGGCAGGATCTGCAACCGAAGTCACATTTTAAAGGTTTGGTAATGGTTAAGAACATGTGTTTCCTCCTAAGAAGTCACGAGTTTAAATCGAGAGCGGGTAGGGTATGTATACTTTCATAGAATTTAGCAATCAAATTGTTGTGTAGAGAGGGTCCTTTATTCCATAAACAAAGAGGTCTCATACACCAATTTAATGTTTTCAATTATCATTTCGTAAAGTGGTTATGGTTGCATTACATCAGCAACCACATTATATGGATGACAAGGTTGAAGGATGTCTAGCGATCATTTGACTTTCAAGTTTATTTTATTAAATTATGTAAATAGTTTTTTTTTTAGATATAAGGGAATGGGTAACTCGTTGGGATCACCTGGGCAAGTTCAAATCCTATTGGTTGCTACTATTAACCCTAGACTAGTGTCAACAACCCTCAATCAAGTGTTTAGCAGGAAACTTATGACTTAGCAAGGACGTCCAGAGACATACCCATGAGAGGGTCTCACTCAAGGGGGGCACCCTTATCCTTCTAGCCTTGTCACAAGGAGCTAACATAGCACACTCATGAAGGGGTCCCACTCAAGGGGGCAAGGGGGCACGCACCCCTATCCTTCTAGCCTTATCACAAGGGGTTAACATATCACTTATAGGAGTTGAACTCAGGGGAGAAGAAGAACAAACCATCAACCACTCGAGACTCTAGACAAAATATGAAATCGATTTTATTTAGGCGTTGTCTACCTCGAAATGGTTTTTTTTAGCTATTCGACAATATAATTTTATACGAAGTCACTATTATTTATTGTTTAAAATCCATTTCTAAATGCAAAAATAGATTCAGCATACTGAAAAATCTGCGGATGTAACAATTTCTGGCCGGATTTCAGACCAAATTTCCAAAAAAACATTCTCAGAAAATAATCATTTATATAATAATGGAGCAGAAAGGCGTTTTAATTGTGAAAATGTTATATTTTAAATCCAATCTGCGGCGTCCATCTATGATCTTCATCCGCAATTCACATGCCTGTTCTTAATCCGTAACTCAAATCTCGGAACAGTTACTGGATCGCTCATCCACTTTCTTCATCGGCGTGGTCGTATTCGTGAAGCTCCAGTGCATACTACTACTTCTGGAGAAGACCATCTTGGGTCGAAGTCAACTCGACGCGCAGATCATTTGGAAGACCCCGCCGCTCATGGGGAGATTACAAATCAGAGGAACCCTTGACAGGAAAGTCTCGATTGGTAATCCATTTGGGAAGTCCACACCACAACAGATTTGTCTATATTTTCTGCGCTCAAGTATTCTGGGCTGCTCAAAACTCAAACTACAGAGCAAAAATTTCCATTGAATGAGGAAATTGCATCTCCTGCCAAAATGCCATTAGCCTATACTCGATTTCTAATAATCAAATGACGATATTTGCAGAGAAAGAGACGTGTGTCGAAGTTGATGGGAGTCATATGAAAATCTCAGAGTGCTTTTGGGCAAAAGTCCACTGTACTTTGCATCATGCATCTTGATGCAAGAAGTTACTAGAAAAGACATCGGATTGATTTAAGATGGTAGTAGTTTAAACGTTTTACTTTTTGGTTATTTTTCAGTAGTTTTTTTAGTTTGATTTTGCTTCAGGGTTTTTCAGCAAGCTGAATTCATTTATGTATTCAGAAATACAATTTAAAAAACAGAAAATAGAGATTTTATCCAAATTAACATTTTCTGATTTCAATCAATTTCAACCAAAAAAACCCAAAAAGTAGAACATTTAGCCAACGCCTTTAAGATGCATCCAGATTTATAATGCGAGGACCGACTTTTGTTCTTTCTGTGATGAAAAATGGTTAGTCAAATTAAAAAAGACGACTGTTGATGTAATTATTCAATCATAAGTGGTCTTCAAGAATTTTTAGGTGGAAACTTAAATGAGAGAAAATCACTAAAAAATTTTAATATATATTTTGAATATTACATCCAAAGTATAAGCACCAATTTCTATGATCCAGGTAGAATCCGTGACCACCCACCTATTCCAACTGGTTCACATACAGATTTCACACCCACCTATTCCAACTGATTCACATACAGATTTCATTTGACAATTTCAATTTTCATTCGCAGTTTTTTTCTAACTTTTCTGATCCTAAACTTTCTATACCATTTTAAAACCCTAAACTGTATACATAATTACATGCTACACATCTGCCTCAACAAGTCACAGTGTTTTTCAACAAATCTTTACCTTCGTTGCTTGGACCTTGTCCTTATCATGCTGCAAAATGCCTACCGACGCTGCAATGTCTATGGATTCGATCCCACTGTACAGACCTTGTTATTTTCTCTCTGATTGAATAGTTCTCGCCACCTAATTTCCTCTTATTTTCTCCTTTTCTCCTTGCCACATGAATAGTTCTCGCCACCTAATTTCCTCTTATTTTCTCCTGGCCACATGAGAGGATAAGAACACTCTAGAGGATTTAGGCAGTAAATTACACTCTTTTTCAACTCGGTTTTCAAAGTTTTGAACTCTCAGTAAGTACCTTGCGTTTGCTGTCATCCATCAATCAGTATGTACAACTCAAATCCATCACGAAGGGTAGACCAAAATGGAATTCACCCACTAACAGTTCAAAAAATAAACTGTGAAAGTCATTCCAATTGGGTATATTTTCTTTTAGCAAAGCATATTTCAAATTGTTTATTCAATTTTCAAATTAAGACGTTGGCCATAACACTAGTATTTATGAATTTGCTACAAGGTGCATATTATTTGTTGTTAAACTTTAAACTTTCCTTCACACTCTTTGATAGCTCTGTTATTTGAAAATAAGTAAAATTTTAACAGTTTTGTTTAAGCTTGATCTTCAACAATAAACCCCAGTTAATTTCTGATAATTAAGTGAATTGTGACACGACATGAAATGCATTTACACATCTCTTCGTTGGTATGATCTTTATATTGAACTATGATCTTATATGTTCTGCATACATGGGTTGTTTATATTTTATTTGTTGATATTTATGTATAATTGTTTATGAAAATTGATTTAATGTTAAATCTCATTTCTCTAATTGTTGAATTTTATATAGCATCTTTTCTATGGATGTGTTTTTGTGTTTTCATTTTCTACAGATATGATTCTAAACCCCAAAATTTTCATTGCTTCTTGTTGTTGTTGTCTTCATCAACTATAAAGGCCTAACATGAGATGTTGCCAATCCAAATTAAGTGTCAATTCCCCCTATAACAAGAGGGGTTTGTAGGTAATTTCCACATTGAATGGCATGAGATTTAACAATGCATAAGTCACAAGGCATGACATTGCAAAAAGGCAACAATAGACATTGGCAACATTGACTGTCAAGGCCTAATATTCATTACCATTTCCAAAGTTAGTTCCTTGTATGACCTCTGCATCTCCCCGTCATTTTCCTTCAACGGTTATTCACGAATGTTGGACAATGTAAATTGTCAAACTTAGACAACAAGAGAAAGCATTCCTTAGCTTGGAACCTTTACCCCCGGATCTCTTCTAATCCACATTATCGAGTTTTAAATTTTTCCTTCTTTACAATGTCATTTTATGTGTGTTCCTATGTCTTTTGTAACTCATATATGCTTCAATGCATCAACTTTTGTCTTCTAAACATAATATTGTTCTTATGTTGCATTGCTTTACATTTCAACTTTTCGACGTGTCTTTACACCTTCTAGTGCAATTGCTAGCGAGTATCACTTATGGAATATTGTGTTCATTAATATGTTTGTGTGCAAGCATGTATAGTAGAATTACATAGTCATCCTTATTAAGAAGGGAATCGAGTTTAAAACACACATAGTATCAAAGCACTTTCGGGCCTAAATCGCTCACAAGAGGTACTAGATCATAAAACCTCACACAAATTGAGAAAATAATACATAAGAGACTCATAACGTATTGGTAAGGTCGGGGACTAGCACCCTACAATCTTTAGTCAGAAGCACAGTCTTGAATACATGAATTGAGATTTGTACCTCTAGAATATTAAGCCTCAACACTCATGAGTACTCTATTTCCATGAATAACAT
Source organism: Picea sitchensis (assembly GCA_010110895.2). Classification (NCBI taxonomy): domain Eukaryota; kingdom Viridiplantae; phylum Streptophyta; class Pinopsida; order Pinales; family Pinaceae; genus Picea; species Picea sitchensis. The sequence continues at coordinate 365,212 of SNQJ01S0004561.1, forward strand.
CTTGTTTGTGCAATCGATATTGATTATTCATGTTGATAATCAAATTATATATTAATGGAGGTGTTGCAGTCCTACCAGGTTAGCATATTCACATTTCCTCATAATCTAGATCAATACCAAATGATACAAGGGAAAAGCAGTACATTGAATTTCTCTTAGTTTGATCATATCTCAATTTCTAAGTTTTCAAGTTGTCTACACTTAAATAAGGCACCCACTTCCACCTACATTATGATGAGGAATAATGGGATGAGTAGTTCTTCTAGGAAGTATATTAAAACAAGACAATATGCCAAAAAACGATTAATCCTTATCAAATATAGACGTTGAGAAAGTAAAATAAGCTCTAATTTGAATATAGAAATTGAGAAAATAAATGAGAAATCATAAAAACAAAAATAAAAATTATAGAATTTTTCACATGAGTAAGTAATTGTTTTCGTAAAAACATAAAAATAAAAATATGTAAAATTAGTCACATCAAAATCAAAACATCACATGAAAAGTGACAACAACCTTTGTTTTGTGTTTTAATAAACAAAAGTCAACAATGGCATGTGAAAGTTGCCACATGGCACTTTTAGAAAATTCCATATTAAATATTGTTAATTTTATTTTATGAGTTTTAAAAATAAAGTTACACTTATGTAACTTTAAAGTTATTTTATATATTTATGTCTTGTTGATAACTTTTTTAACCGATAAAAACAAATGTAATCACTGAAATTTAAAATTTTTTAAATTTATTTTTTTATTTAAAAAAAAATCATTTTAATAAATTGTTTTTTTGAAAACATTGAAAACTTTGTAAAAATTTATAACATGAAACTGAAATAATACAAAGTTAAAGTACTTTGAATTGCAAATGAAAATTATACTCCCCACTTTAGAAGGTACTAATATTTTTTATAAAAGCTCCACTTACTCGGTATTAATTTAACATTGTTATTAATACCCTCTACTATATACTATAGGACAAGTGCCACTTACTTTGTTAGAAAATAGTTGTAGGCTATAAACCATGATCATTGTATGTAAGTGGGACATGAAGACATTAAATCTCCTCCCCAAAATAAATAGAAAAAAAAGAAACTTGAACCAGAGATGAGAAACAAAACAATTAGGGAGGGAATTTGAGATGTGCAAGTTAAACATTTGGTTGATTGCTCTTCTTTGTATGTATATATAATGAGGATGTGGCATTTGGGATTGATTAGAGAAGGCCATGTAAGATTTGCACTTATTAATTTTGAATGAGATAACTTTCTTGGTAAGCAACACCTTGGACTTTTGGGTGGGTTATGAATGTCAATTGACTATCAAAATATCATATTTAATTGGTTGAAGATGACATGTCATGCATGGACACGAGAGTCTAAAAGTGAACAAGTTGACTCTGAATTTCAACATTAGACCCACAATGCATGTTTAAGTAGACTTGCATGTTGTGTAATTGATGGTATAGGTGTTTTGTGCTTCTACATAACTTGTATTGCTCAACAGTTATTTGGTCAGTATATGTTTCTCATTATTTTTTATGTGATCAATATTGACAGTGCTAGAAACAAAATTTGCCGAACAAACCCATAAATCCCTTGGAGCAAGGTGGAGCCATGGAATAACCAAAAATAACAACTAACTTGGCATGTTAAAGTAAATGGTTATTAATGACATGTTAAAGTAAATGGTTATTATATATAATTTCACCCAAGTTACGATGCTCTTGGAAGTTACTGTGTGAATAAGATTCCATAGCCTCAAATATTAAAGGGCTATGAAACCAATTCATAACTTTTGTCAAGGTCTCATACATAACTTGAATGGATATTGTTGGAAGCATAACCATTCTAGAGTTTCTTATAGTTATATCTTTGTATAGAACATTCACTTTGCAATGCTATTATAATCAATACAATGTGGGATGAGGATTCCTTTTGTTTATACTAAATTATATGTGCCCCAAAACAACACTCAAATGTATGGCACGACAAGCAGATGAGATGATTCATTGTGATCATGAATCTTAGGAAATCCATTGCATCAAGGAATAAGAATAAGATTTGGTTTTTTAGGTATCGTAAAAAGTCAAGTATGCCCACTAGAGATATTGAATGGACTTCGATAGCTACCTTTAAGAGGGGTCATTGTAAATTTAGCCAATTATTTTTACCTCATCTTTCCCAAGTGCATATTACACTGGGATGTTGAGATAATATTTACTTGGTGAAATTTTGATGATTTCAAAATCCAATTGGAGGAATTCTTCACAAATCAAAAGTTATTGATGTACATAACTAAAAATAATTCCCCACTAGAAGATACATCGTAGCTAAAATGCTTGGATATTCTTGACTAATAGAGACATTGTAGCTAAAATGCTAGGTGATTCCTCATTAGTAAAGGCAACTAGGCTAAAATGCTTGGTGACTTCTCCAGTCTGATTCCCCACCCAAAGGCACACTAGAGATAAATTCAAGGCACAACAATGCAAGGAATCATGCATGGAATTAATACTATCACAATTGGAATATTATTATGCTAGGATAAAATTGGCCTCATGAATAATCTAAGGGGCTCTATTTAAATTCCATTAATACTTACTTGATCAAACGTCTTGATATAGACTTATACATTCTTTAGCCTAGAGACTGTATTAAAATGCAAGAATATTTGTCTATATTCACCATAATTCGAGCCAATATCAAGTTCGTTGGAGGAGAAGAACATAAGTGAAAATATGCTAACTTCTGTAGCAAGAGGATAAAATTTCCATCTCAATGGATAGAGGTCAAAATCATCTCGACAATTAACATCCTTGATAAGAGGATAAATCTCTCACCTCAATTGACAAAGGTCAAAATGGCCTTGGATAATAGTTTATGCGACAAATTGAAGATTGGTAACATCCTTGAAAAAGGGGATAAAACTGTCACCTCAGTGGACAGAGGTAAAAAAAGGTCTTCACTAACATCTTGGCCAATAAATCGAAGGCTATTGACCTCCATGAAAGAGGATAAAATTGTCACCTCAATGGATAGAGGTAAAAATGGTCCTGACTAACATCATGGTCAACAAGTCAAAGGCTGCTAACATCCTAGACAAGAGGATAAAACTATCACCTTGATGGACAAAGGTCAAAGTGGTCATGATTAACTTGACTGAAAAATTGAAGGTTGTTCTTTAGTAAAACGATTTTGATATTGACAGTGTGTGGATTGTCTCCCCATATGGTATGCTATGTGTGGGAATTCTCCTTACCTGCATTACTTATATGTCATCTTTGGTTATGTGAGATAAAGGAAGTTCTCATTGAGGAGGGATTTTCATAATGTCACTTACTTAACCCCAAGTCAATCTTAAGGAGGGATGTTAGTGTGAATATTGACTTAAATTCTTATTATTATTGGCATATTAATAATAATATATTATATTATTATTATTATTACTATCATTACTATCTACTTGGGGTGTCACTTACTAGTCAGAACGCCTTCTCCTATTGCACTATATAATTGGGTTTTCTCCCATTATATTGAATATCACTTACGAGATACTATGTTCATTGGTATTTTTTCTTATGGGCACATATCAATGTAATCATCCTTGTTAAAACACAACTCAATTTTAAAACTTCACGTGTATTGTGGAGAAAAAACAAGTCTCAATGATGGATACATTTGCTAATGAATTTTTTTAGGGGTTGTTGGGTTGGAAGATTTTGGAGCATTGATCTGAATTGGATCCTCTCCAAACCTCTTGTAAATTTTTGATAAGCATGTAATTGTTTTTTATTTTCTTTTTTTGGTACAGTTGAGAAAATGGCCAAAATTTACTTGGAAGTGGAAACGAACCATTGTCATGGTTGGCCTTCCGAAGAAACCCATTAAAAATGAAGGTTGTAGTGAAGAAGGACATCAATGGGGAGATGCAAAGAGAACTTGGGAAGCTTGAAGAACAAATATGAGAGCTCAAAGAGTGAAACTTTCTTGAAGATCGAAGGACGAAGGAGTGAAAGTGTCTCTGACCCATGACCATCTACAATTTTTTTAATGACTAACAATGCATGATATTTTGAGCATGCATAGCTCACCCTTTGTAACGAATTTCCCAAGAAAAATATATATTTGTTGATTATGATGCATTTAATTGCTACTGTGAATCTAGTGAGTTTTATAGCTTGAAATTTTTGTTATGGTTGGTAGATGCAAACTTCACCAGCTCATTCCCACTCACCACAATACTAAAATCCTTTTATTGGTCCTTTTGTTGTTTGTGGGAATTGTTATTAATCAACTACAAATATTTTTATGTAAAACATACCCATGGCACCATTGCGCAACCTGATTCCTCTTCCACAGTGAATCAATTTTACATTGTGTTTCCTCAATTAAGAGTTTGTTTTTGTGGTGAATGGTAATGGATGAGTGGAGAATGGTTTCCAAACTACAATATTGTAAGAAAGAACAACCTCTATTTTGACTAAGTTACAATCTTCATATAGAGAAGTGTATTACAGTCTAATAGTAAAAAGAGGAGACACTATTTTTTATTATTATGTAATTGGTATTTATGTTGACAAAACAAATAAACCATAGGCCTTCCATTTATAGATCAAGCATGGTGGCATTATTAGATATATGATTTAATATTTGCATGTAGGTAGATTATGCATCCTGACATGATCCCCAAGACAAATTTTGGGTCATTTTTGGGTGGTCACTTGACCCATTGTAATCTAATGCATCTTAGAGGAATAGAGTTGACATATGTTTCAAAATTCCTATATATTGTATTGTGAATTGTTTTGTTAATAAAGTGAGTAAGAGGTGCAACTCTAAGTTCATTGGTTTTCTTCGTTAAGGGTTTTTAGGGTAAATATCTTGTATATTGTGTATGTGTTTTCAAAGAAAGGTTAGAAAGAGGGTCCAACAACTTTGTATAATTAATGGAATTAAGATTTCACTTCTATTGGTTGTTGAAAAGAGTGCTCAGGAAATTAAATTCTTTGAAGACTCTATTGTGTTTATCAATTGGATGTTGGGTTCTTTTGCTTGTGAAACATTTGTTTTACATCCCATTTATGAGTGGGTCAATTCCAGTAGGGAATAGATCTCGTATATTTTTTTCCATCACATCTTTAGAGAAAGAAATGTCTAGGTCAATTCATTATCTAAAGAAGCACTTCCTTTGGATCCTAGATGTTGGAAGATCTAGGAAGAACAAGTTGGGCACTATTCCCACTTTGTCAATATCCCTTTATTATAATTCTTTTTGTTGATGTCCTTACTAGACGATGATCTATATTTTTAGTTCCAAGTGATGGCTACAGTGAAATTTATACAAGACTGCATTAATAGACTAAGGTTTATTTTGATATAAACTTTTTGAATATATATATATATATATAAATATATAGTAGGGAAGAATTTCTAGGAGATATTTATGAATTTTTTAGTGACCTTTCTAGTTGATCTAGAAATATGTAATCTAATCTGAAAGAGAACTTACCTCTCTCTCCTCTCTTTTTTCAAAAGTATAGCAATGTTTCCCAACATCTACATAATGTAATTTATTTTTATATTAATTAAATTATGAATTTTTATTCCTCAAATGAAAATATTGTGTATATGTTTCTTGAAAAAACAGGTTATTTCCACACAGGTTGAACACCTTAAGCAACTGCTCACACAAACATATCAAAGATCAATACACCATTGTTGAGTCATTAAAACCCTCAATGAGGAAAATAGTCCATGGACCAAACCAACCCAGCTACTTGATGAAATACATTAATGCAAAAGAAAATTAGTGTACATAAGAGTTGCTCACAATCGATCTTCAACAAATGACCCTCCATTTTTTTTAAGTAGAGATCATGGACCAATTAGGTGTTAATCCATGGATCACTATAATTGTTAGTATCAAGGATAATATGAGCCATCATATCACTTTATGTCTTGAACATATCATGACCATCGGATTACATAACTACAAACTCATATAGTTAATTCATACTAAAGAAACACACTTTTTCATAAAGATACATTAGACCAAGTTGATCTTAATTAACTCCTAAGTGTCTAAATATACTAACATCCTCCTTTTAAAATAACATCAGATAGGATTGAAGGATGTACAAATGTGACACAATAGAATAATGAAGGAGGCATTAGATATTATCCCCCCTAATGACAACTTCCTAAACTCCTAACATAGATCGAAGTTTGGAAAACTATGCTTCTGTAAGAAACTTCGTGAAAATGTATGCAACTTGATCATTTGTAGGTAAAAAGAGGACTTTGAGAACAGGATCTTGAATGATATTTCTAATGAAGTGCATGTGTAGTTCAATGTGTTTTTTGCATTTATGTTGAATTGGATCTTTGGAGATATCAATGGTACTTTGATTGTCACACAAGAGGGTGGTCAGTTGTTGTTTTTGGAATCCAAACTATTAAAGGATCTTTCAAAGCCATAATGATTCTTGAATTGAATTAATTGTTGCTCGCGGGTACTCTTCTTCTACTGAAGAAAGAGAAAGATCTTGTGTTTTCTTACAACAAGCCTAAGTCACAGGTTCAGAACCAAGACTGAACAAATATCCTACAATAGACTTTCGATCATTAAGGTCACAAGCCTAATCAAAATTAGTGGCACCAACCAACAAAGGAGTCCCCCTGAATTGTATTGTATCCCAAAATGAATTGTACCACAAATATATCAAAGTATCTTTTTTGTTGCTTTCCAATGGCTCTTATGGGGTGTTTTCATATACCAAGCAAAAAGACCAACAACAAGGAAATATCAGTATGAGTATGAGTCAAATATAAGAGGATACCAACTAACTTATGGTACAAAGTGGAATCTTCTTTAGCTATAGCACATGTGGTAGTAAGTTTGACTCTAGACTTGAAAGGAGATAGGGCTAGTTTAAAATATTCCATGTGAAATAAGTGAAGGAGGTTGCATGCATACTTGGACTTGAAAAGAGAAATTCCTTCCTTGGTTTGCAATGCTTGGAGGCCAAGGAAATAATGCAAATAACCTAAGTCTAACATTTCAAATTTCTTCTTAAGGTTGTATTTCACATGGTTTAAGAGTTTGGGCTCACTACTAGTGAGGTTGGATTATCAACATAAAGAACAAATATTATGAGATGGTTTTCTACTTTCTTGGTATAGACATTGGGGTCAAATGACATCTAAAAAAAACAATGTTAAGAAGAAAGTCATCCATTTTAGCATACCAAGCTCCAGGATAATTTGTAATACCATAGAAATATTTCTTAAGGCGACACAAGGCTAGACTAATTTTAAACATAACCATGAGATTTTTCCACGTAAATTTCCTCTTGCAAACCCCATGCAAGAAGGAATATTTAACATCCATCTGATGGACCTCCAATTTATGTAATGTGGTACGAGATATAACAAGGTGGATGGAATTCATTTTGGTTATGACGGAAAAGTGTTTCATTATAGTCAATTGCTTCAATGTGAAAAAATCCTTTGGAAACTAACTGGTACTTATGTCATTCAACACTTCCATCTGATGCATACTTAGTTATAAACATCGATTTACATTTGACAAGTTTTATTTCTTTTGGAAGAGGTACATGATCCCGTTGAGGAAAGATATTCTTCATTCATTGTTGTGTCCAAATTTGGATGGACAGAAGATTTTGAAAATGTTTCGAGATCATGAGTCTATGAAATTTGAGCCAAACGAGAGGAGGTTCATTTGAACTACGAACATGTACAATGATGAGTTGTAGGATCACTGGTAATATCACTAGTTGTTTCTCATGTTATATAGACCCATCTAGGAAGTAGTGATGTCGATGCATGTTCACGCTCAATTGAACCAATAGGAGGAAGGTGAGAAGGTGGACGTGGATTTTAATCCTTAATGTCATCGTCTAAAGAAGAAACCAAAAGAGGATCAAAAATTTGGGAAGAGAAGATGACACATACATTGAAGATGGATTGTAGGCCGAAGATGGAACAAACTTCGATTTAGGATCATAGGTTGAGAGACTTTCATCAAAATTAACATCTCTCCTAATAATAATTTCAATGGAATGAGGTTGAAGAAGTCTATAACCTTTTACATCTTCAAAAATATCCAACCAAAATGCACTTCTCAATTTTAGGAAGAATGATTTCCTTTTTTCATCAAGAATGTGAGCCTGTGCTGCACTAACAAACAAACGAAAGTGGCTTACATATAGTTTAATTTTACTCCATGCTTCTTCTGGTGTTATAGTTTTTAAATCCTTTGTGGGAGTGTGACTTACTATGTAATTGGCACAATTAATGGTTTCTTCCCAAAAATGAAGACTTGATCCCTTAGATTAGATCATACAATTTTCCATTTCCTTTAATGTGTGATTATTTCTCTCAAAAATATCATTTTGTTATGGTTTACATGGAACAATATGTTGCATCTTAATGCCCTATGAAATGTAGTAAGTTTTCATTCTTTTGTTAACATATTCAACTCCACTATATGTTATTAACCTTTGTAGTTGACATCTAGATTGTTTTTCTACAAGGGCCTTATAGGTCAAATACAAGTCAAAAACTTCACTCTTAAGTTTTAATCAATAAACCCAAGTGCGTCTAGAGAAACCATTAATGAAAGTTAACAAACACTTACACCTAGAGAAAGAAGGAAAAGGAGGAAGACCTCACAAATCCCTATGAACAAGTTGTAAGGGGGGTGAGGAGTGCCAAGAGGCACGTTTATCAAAATTGTCTCAATGATATTTGTTGAGAACACGATCGACACAAACACAGTCTCTACAAGAAATGAGACAAAGACCAGTCACCATATTGTGATTACATAGTTGTTGCAATGAGCAATAGTTTATATGACCAAACCACTCATGCCAAATTTTGCTCAAGTCATCGCTATGAAAAATAAAAACTAATGGAAAAGATGAAGACCCAAAGTTGTCAAATTTGTACAAACTGGTAATATCATCCACGATTCTAGTTTCTAGGAAATGCTTAGGATCTTTTAAATCCTTGATTACAACTTGGTGAGATGAAAACTCTACTACCTTCACCTAAATGAGTGATTTGATATACTAATAGAAAATTGTAGAAAAGACTTGGAACACATAATTCATCATTAAAATGACCATTATCTATCTAAATTGTTCCATTCCCTACCACACAAAGAGATCTATCCTTATCAACAAATATGTGTTTGGTGTTACATTTATTAAGAGCAAAAAAAATGGTTTTATCCTTAGCCATATGATAAGATTCTTCAGAATCAATAAGCCACTCATTAGAAGAAGTAGATGTTACATTGAAGGAAAAACCAAAAGAATAAAGTGCATGTTAATGAAATGAAGAGTTGGAAGAAGAAGGTTGAAAATTGATGTTGTTCTTCTTCATTGTTGCTTCTAAGGCGTCCATCTTTTTAAAACATTTAGATTGTAGATAACCATCTTTCCCACAAAAGTTGCAAGTGTTAGAATATTCACTAATACTGAGAGGGGGGGTGAATCAATATTAGACAATTTTTAGCATTTTAACAACAACATGTGAACATTAAGTTATCAAAAAATTATCACTTATGATTTCATTCAAGATATCATAAACATATAACCACATATACACAATACACAAGAATTGTTACATGAAAACCCAAATGGGAGAAAACCACAAAAGGATTTTAATATATATATTGAATATTACATCCACAGGAAGCACCAAATTATATGATCTGGGTGGATATCCGTGGCCACCCGCCTATTCCAACTAGCTCACATACAGATTCATCTTAGCAGTTTCAATTTTCATCTTGGCAGTTTTTTCTAGCTTTTCGGGTCCTAAACTTTTGGGGCCATTTTTAGGCCCTACACAACATTTTTTGGGCCCGTGTAACACACCCAACCCCTTAAAGGGGATTTTAAGGGATGGGGGCCTCAAATTTTCCTTTTCCTGAATTAATCAAATCCTTTTTTCGAGATATCTATAATGTTCTACTCACCAGGAGCCTTCCAACCACTATCGCCATGCTCGAATCCGAGCTCAGGATTGGGAGATCTGCCCTTCTAAAGTCCTTTGGGGTTTAATAGTCATGGGCCACGTGGCACCTATGTGGATCCGACTCCTTCATATCACCTCAAATTATCTGATATCCCTAAACTCCCCACGCTGCTAGATATATGGCAGAGATCCATCCACCATTAATCGATGGTGGATCCTTGTCCTTGGGAATGCACGTGCCTAACGTAAAATTTGGTGTTCGACACTTTTGGGTGTGCATGGTTTAACGACCCAAATCTCTTGAAGTAATTTTATTTCGAAGTCCCGTGGGCTTGCCACGTGACTCCATCCTTTGGGTCTTTCTGCACCATACTATTTCAATTCCTCCAGAGCCGCAGAATCTCAGACTTCCGAAGTTGCGGAATCACTCCACGTGGCTCCATCCTTTAGGCCTTTCTACGAAACTACACCCCAAGTATTCTAGACTCTCGAAGTCTCGGTAATTAACCATTCACGTGGCCAGGTGGACACGTACTAGGGAATGACACGCAGTGAGGGCTAGGGGTGACATGTGCCTTCATCAATGGGTGACACATGTCACAATTTAATGGGCCCAGGGGTCTGCAAAACATATGTATCCAAGTGACAGATGGCACGTCAATCGTGGGTCCACGTCACCCTCAGTGACATTAGCGAGCCACGTCAAACCCTAACACAACCTTCTAATGTTCCTTTGATCTCATGACCCAGGTCTTTCCATGTAGACCCCTCGATCTTCGGCTCACATCACTTTGTCAATTTTGATTTTCGGGAGTTTTGGAGGTGTCATACCCTAAATATTCTCGAGCATCAAGTCTCTGGATTGTGATATCTAGAGACACGCATCACTAGGGGAAACAAATAGGATTTACTCCAGCCTTTGAAGCTATGGAGGTCTATAACACTATACCTCAGACTTTCGGACACCCAGATTCCTAGTCTATCGAAGTACCCACTATTGCGTGGGATGATGGGTAATACATGGTGTCCAGTATAGGTGGATCCCAAGTATTCTACCTGTCAGGTGAACCCAACACTAGACACGTGGAAAAATAGAGCTTACACATGGCCTCTATAGGGGGTGATACGTGTCACAATTTAATGGGATCATGGGGTCTGCAGATGCACAAATCTAGGTGACATGTGGCATGTATATTATGGTTCCATGCCACCTAGAGTGACGTCAGGGTGCCACATCACCTCGGACTGATACTTTCCCATCCCTTCGATCTCACAGTTAGTAGGATTCCATGTAATCTTTAGATCCATGGACTTCATTACTTTGGGGCTTCAGCCTTCGAGGATATGGCAGTGTAACTTCCTCTTTCTCCCTGAAGAGGTCAACGTCAGGTTGACCTCGAGCTAAATGTAACGGCCAGGGGGAATTCCGAAGGATCCCCAGATCTACAATCCATATTAATTCGTCACTCTAGCCTTCGGGAATTTCGGTGTTAACATTTCTCCACTCTCCCGAAGTGGAATGTTGTCGAAGTTTCCTTGGCATAGATCCAATGGACAAGGGAACCTCCAATCCTTCCCAGATCTACTGCTCATGACAATTTGTGGTGGAAGAAAGGATCGACATTTAACGGTGGGGAAGATCTATCTTCCATGGTTAGGGAGACCTCCAAGCATCAATCAACCTTATAGGTAATCGTAACTATTAGTTGCCTTTGGCATTTTTACAAAAGGATAGGGTCAAAACGCTCGGGAGTTCCAAAGTCGGGAAGGCTCAACACCTTTCAAGCCTAGCACAGGGTTCTCAAACCTTGGTCACATGGGTCCTTTGACGGCTCTTGTGGGTGTACGTGCTAATTCTATTAGCAGTAAATGAGTTAAGGTCTTGGGCATGAGCCCTCGGTCATGCAGTTGGAAGGTCTATGGAATGCTTTCCCATGTATACACTTTAAAAGCGTTATACCTCCTTAGCTTACTAGTACCTCAAATGAAATGAGGGGATGCTCCTTGTATTTATTTGGGATTTATAACTTAGATATTTCTCCACTCCTATGTAGTTGGTGTAGGCTCTATTCACCTCCACACTACCTCTCTTGAGCCTAACGAACTCCCTTATCCAGGAGGCCCATAACAACTTGAAGTGTAAACACACACATGTGAAATTTTCCCAAGGTCGACAGACTCACAATTTATTTGTTTTAACTTGAGCCACTACAGGGATTGATCATTTATGTGTACCAATCGACATAGTCAAGCCAAAGATAAAAGAACATAGTCCAATCATCAATCAAACATGAACATCTCTAAACATTCAAAGGATATCCAACTTTATTTCATAGTTATAGCTCAAATTACACAGGGTATGAGTATACTTATCTATTATAGGTTGCATCTAGCTCACTGAATATGGGTGTGCGCCTTTCCACCCAACCATAGGCTTAGAGGAATTCACTCTTAGCACTCTGGTCATCGCCATTCCAAGACATGATATAACTAGGGAAACCATGCCATTTCTTAGAGACCCTCTCTCTATCACAACCACCCTACGAGGTTTGTTCGATGCTTCCTCATCTTCAAGATCGTGGTCCTCTACTTCAGGTCATGTTTTCTTCCAACTTCTTTGTTGGAGAGGCTCACGCCCTCTTGTCTAGTGTCTCCTACTCTCTGTAGATCCTCATGCATGCCCTATTCTCTCCCATCTATGCATGTATTCCTTGCATTCCCTTGTCCTCAGGTTCCCCACCTATCACGTTCATTATGTTAGAAGGAAACTCGATTCATCCTGGGTCCGCCAGACCTTGTGGTACTTTGGGATGACACTCTTCATCCATTCCATGCCTCCATTCATTGGAGTGGTTGATGGTTCAACCACCGATACTTTCCTTCATTAACTGATTCATGTCCTTGGTTTGGGAGGAGGTTTATTATTCCCCAATAAGGGGAAACTTTGGGGCCTTTGACATAATGGACCTTCTCTAGTTTTCCCATTCTTCTCCTCTAATGATATCATGGCCAATACTTCAAGGTTTCACCCCCACAGTCATTCGTTGGAAATCTAAACAACATTACATTTACATTGTTCACATGCCATAGCATGGTAATCCTAATTAATGATTAATTACAAGCTGGGGGAAACAAGGGTATTACAACCCCCCACCCCCCCACCCCCCTTAAAAGGGAACATCATGCTCAGTGTTCTTTCTTAGTAACACCTGTCATATATTTTTTCCTTCGGATGTTTTAGAAATCTTGATTCTCTTTCTTGTTCATGTCCCTTATGTACTCTTAAACTTCGTCACCTGCCTTCAATAATATTGGACAACAAACATGTTAATCATAGTTTCATGAGAAAAAAAAATATTTTTGCATAAAAATTCAAGAAACATTTTGTAACTTAGAACAATACTCATCTGTGTAGTTCGTGGATTTGTATCCACATGGCTCTCTTATTATCTTGGCCCATTTTTTCTCCTGGACATACCCATTGTGTACATGATCTCGATCAATAGTATATGATAATTGTCAAGTCCCTTCTTCCTTGTGGTCACTCACCCTCTAGGCCCATGTCAGGCATCCCCTTCTCTTGTATACAGTTCCTTGGGTGATCCATCTTTCCTAATTGCCAAGGATTTATCACACAAGAAGAGTTTTAAGGAATTCATTGAGCCTTATAGTCGAGGTGTCCCTCAGACTTGCTCTGTCAAGGCATCCCTCCGACTTGTGTTATCGCAACACAACATGTTCTAGGGAGATCATGGATTACCATAGGGTTCTCATGTCTCAATAGTAGCCTCTTTCATGATTTCCAACTCGAAATCCTTCACATGTCCTCCCTTGAAAGGTCCTTTTTGTCTCACCTATATTACAGGTACAAAAAAATTATGAGATATCACCATCGATTTCAATTTTGAAATTTTTTTATTGCAAATCTGTCACCCACAGATTTCCACATTCTTCATTTAGTTTCAAATTTGTTCCGTACAGGAACAGATTCAAAAGAATGGGACTTTCCTTCCCGTAGCAATTTGCCTCAATAGGCAATTGGTCTGCATTATGGGCTTTCATCACGGCCATATCCAAGACCCTTTTCTTCCTGCAATTCATTCTTTATGTAGCCAAACAAACTGTTAGTTTTTCATGTATATATATTCTCACAACACATTTAAAATGGCATCAAAAAAATTTCTTAACGTGTGCATTCTAACAGTTGTATCACATCTACACAAACATGAAAGGAAACCTCATTCCTTACCTATGCATCATTTCATCCTACCAAACTTTTCAAGATGTAATTCAATCATTAAGTGAACTTAATCCACGATGCCAATATCCATGGCCACATTCACACCCAATGCACCCTTGCATTGATTTTCAAGTTGCCACACTTGGTGACAACACTTTTCCATGGTGTGTTGGAGCTTAGCTAAGTCCTTCACCATATGGATTATTCATTCTCGTTCATTATTGCAGTAGAATTGTGCTTCCTTCTACAGGCTGATCATGATCCCAAATCAACACATGTGAAACTATAAGTTTCTCTTCAATGCACCCTAGCATTCTTTCTTCATTAGTAACCAGGGTGCCAACACTCATGGCCACCCAAATCTTCTTTTCTTTGACACCTATACAATGCAAGTAAAATATTGGAAGGCCCTCCTTCCTCAATGGAAAATTCATTGTTTGTCCTTTATGAGAACATGCAATTCCTCAAAGCATTTCCATGCAATGTGCTAACTACGAGCACCCCTATTCCCAATCTCCCTAGATTGGTCATTGTACCCAGGGTACTCTTTACTCCTACATTTTCTTTCAAATATTATAACTCATCTTTGGCTAGCATAGACTTACTCTCTCTATTATTTAGGTTCCTTTCCTGAATCATGCCCTATTTGGGTATAAATGGAATAAAACATCCACTCAAAGTTTATTTGCATACCTTTAAGATAATGTAATCTTTTCAAAAGAATTTTCTATCAAATTCATTCATACCTTATGCCACATAGGTATGCACATTTTTATACATGCTCTGGCTGCTAGCACCCTCTCTGATATCACCTCATCAATGGTGCTTTATGGGAACTTTTAAAGTCCCTTCAACAATATTTTAATGACAACCTTCTCATAGTCATCCTCTCCTTGAGGTTGTCCATTATTGGAAACTGTCTTCCTCAACAGCTCCAATTCATTTCTACACATGTCATACATCATAATGTGTTAGTCATCATCTAAAATAAAAATGCTTCTATCATCGCATTCAAATCAATAAAACATTTTCAGATATGCCCTAGCATATCTTTATGCACTTCATTACATTACTCCTTAATTTTTTCATGAGTGAAACACAAAAATTATCAATTATTTCTACAGTGATACAACCATCATTGTTATGGTGTCAAACATCTACTTTTCATCAACACACCAATTCTCATCCTAGAGAAAACATAATATTCAACAAGAAAGGAGTTAAGAGCTCTTCCCTTTTTCCAACTCCTTCTACACAGCCCTGGGCTTTCATTCCAACTGAGTTACTTTCCAAAGACTCACTTCCTTTACTTTATATGGGTCACCCAATCCTATTCATCCAAGCTTACTTATCTATCTAATTTCCTTTTTCCAGTTGTACTTGTTCCCACAACTTCTCTTTTCAGCCTACAACTCTGTTAAACAACTCAGAGTTCTTAGGGTGAGAAAATTATTCCTTCTTTTTCCTCCTTCTTTGCTTATGCAATCTACTTCTTATTGTTATCTTTCTACTCCTTCCTTGAGTATTCATGGTTAGGCTCACCCTAATCCTTAAGATACATCAACATGATTTAATAGAAAACCTTTTGTTCATAATGAATCATGAACCTAGGTATGATGCATATTACCATTCATTTATTAAAATGGTCTACATTTGTTTGTTAGTTTTCCACTCATACATTTTGTTTTAGAATGTAATCCAGGATTATTGTGTGTGTGTGTGTGTGTGTGTGTGTTTTCAGTCCACTACTCACTTCTCAACAGTCATTAAGGTGATGACTCTATCCTCCTGGCTGAGTCTTCACACAGTTCTTCCACAAGGAACTCCTTCAACATGCAACTCCCTTATTGCATATCCTTTGCTATTTTTGATAGACTCAACCTTGAGTTAGCCTCAACTGGGTACCAAATATTCCATAAGGAATATAAACATGCATCTTTTTCATTCATCCAAATTATGTATCCACACATCTTCTGGTTTTGTTATCTTACATCCATGATGTACTTAACCATATGCATAATCACAATCCTGCATGTAGCTTCCATAGGTATATCTCATAGCCCACATACATCTCTACTTTAAAATCAGTCAACTCATGATTGTTCACAATTGTTCTCATGTGATCCTCAAAGGCATAATCATTTGCCTCTTATTATGACAACAGAGCATCATTTCTTGTTTACTCGTTCATCTATTTATACTAGCCTTTCATGAGGGAATGGAGCACATTCCCCTTAAGCTATTATTCAGAATATAAATTTCATGACTCTTTCATAATGGAGTCAACCATGCATGCATGGTATTCACTTAATCTTGGCAAGTGAAATTTTTGCCTTACATATCACTCATCAAGGCAACCATATTGTGCCTTTAGTATACATACATTCTCACATCATACATGTGCATCACTTGCACATTTTATATCATCCATACCTAGTGGTATTAATGTCAGGTTTCATATCAAGAAGATTCACCATGCATTAAATCCATGCACTCAAGCCTATACATACCTAGCCAAAACATACGTCATGCAAGCTCCTTGCTTGCACCCTTTCCATGTCATACATGCACATGGACACATCAAACTTCCAGATCCTCCTCTCCAAGGATAATGTTGCCATCCTTATGACAAGACTCATAGGGACACTCAACATTGAGCTTCCCTCTCAGTTGAGATCTTGCAGTCATATTATTCCTTTAAGCATGTATACACATATTTGTATATATGTAGGTCCATCTCTTTCACCTTTCTACCTCATTCCTATCTATGTATTTCATTCATGTTGTTACTCCCCTATTGTCATCAGGTCATTATTTACCAATAAAAACCAACAACAGGTCTTATATTGGAGCCCACCATAGGTTTAATTGAGTCTATTGTCATGTTGCATCCATGCAATCACTATCGTATGAATTACAACATGTTCTCATTTCACATCTTCATGCCTAGATAGTACTTATGTCAATACACCTTTTGTACAGTGATGAGCTCAAAATCTGGCTCATATAACCATTTCACTTTTCCCTTTTAGGGGAATTAGAAATAGTCCCAAAGGACTCCTCTTTATCTTGCTTAATTAGGTTATCCATGTTTTCGTTTTCATCCATTATAGGTCAAGTAAATTGAACCTACACATTTTCATCAGTCCTCTAGTCATGAGTGTTACAAGGGAAAAACTCTCTATGGCCAAGGGTAAACCACAACAGACATGTATGACTGTAGAAATAAACTCAATTCCAACATATGCTATATAGACTAATGTGAAATATAAGAAAGTGGCCTACCTTGATCCAACATTTGATGATGTTCCATTGTTTAGCACTTTGACCCAAAGCTTTATACCTACAAGAAGTTCTCAACAAACAAGAAGAGAAAGTACATAGTGATGATATAAAAGGGGTTAGCACATCAGATAGCATAATCCATTAATAAGCATTACAAACATGCCCATGGATAATAATCATATATTTGCAAGATACCAATAGGACGGGAAAGGAGTATTTCTATTAATAATTGATCAGCAGAAGTGACAACATTATAGACTTCTGTGTCGGCACGGTTCGAAACCAAGAAATCGAGTTCCTTCCAACTGGGTCTCCACCACTTCAATCCTCTACCAAAGGCAAGCTCATAGGAAAGAGGCAATGAGGTCCTCTCAATAATAGGGAAAGATCTTGGGGGTTGAACACTATGTTCAGACTTGAGAGACAAAGGGATGCAGACTCAATATGAAGTAATTTCTCCAGAGTAACTTTGCTCTCAAATTTGAATGCTTTCTCCTCTTTTCCATAGCTCGAAATTGTGCTCTTATAGCCTTCAGAATGCAAATAAAGGGCCTAGTCAGAACGTTTCTAGTAAATGGAAGGCCAAGGATCAGAGATCTTCTGTCATGACATGGAAACCCGACCTCATTTTGTATTTTCTGGCACAAATCCCGATATACATGAGCTGTAGTGGAGCATCAAGCATATACGCATCTTGTATAACTGATAGGGAGCGTATATGTGGAAAAATATATATTTTTAGCTCTAGATTCATCAAAAAGGGATGATAAGTCTGCATAGGTAAATGGAAAAAGGCCCTCTGTGCAAGATATCAATGGTGAGGCAAATCTTGCTATAACAGTGAGGAGTTATATACTCATGGTTTAGTCTTTTAATAAAGAATTAATTATAACTTCTAAGGATCCTATCAGTCTTTACCAAATTTCCTTAACCACGAAGGAATTATTCATGAGGATATTAATCCTTATATAATCATTCATCTTAATTGCAAGAGTCTCAGTGTGCCCTAGCAGATAGACAATGTTACATTGTAATAGAACAATTTAGTTCACGCCCCTTGTCTGGCTCATGAAGCTTCACAAAAGAATTTATGCCACCTATGTCATTCACATTCAGGTCTTAATATTAATGTTGATCAACGTATCCATACTCCTGTAAGAATAGTTATTATTTTGATGAAGGGACACTATAATTCCTCTATTGAAATTCAATAGGAATTCCCAAATCAAAGTTTCAATCCACAGTCCTTCTCCTCAAGGGGTTAATGCAGATAATAAACAATCTTCCAAAGGTAGAATTACCTTTCAACAGGCTGATCTTAACCTTGGTATAACAGTCCTATGACTGCTCTCTATCCCATCCAAGCCTATGTCTTAATCATGATTTGCTAGATAGGGTAGGGAAAGGTTCCCTCTCCTTGAAAATTTTCTAAGAAAGAAAAATAACTCGAATCTTTAATGAGCCCAAGCAGGCCAAGTGTTGTTTCCATGCTCTGATACCACTTTGTAACACACCCGACCCATTAAAAGGGATTTTAAAGGATGGGGCCTCAAATTTTCATTTTCCTTAATTAATCAAATCCTTTTTCCAGGATATCTATAATGTTTTGCTCGCTAGTATCCTTCCAACCACTATCACCATGCTCGAATCCAAGCTCAGGATTGGGAGATCTATCCTTATAAAGTCCTTCAGGGGTTAATAATCATGGGCCATGTGGAACCTACGTGGATCCAACTCCTTCATATCACCCCTGAATTCTTTGATATCCTGAAACTCCCCGTGCTGCTAGATCTATGGCGGATATCCATCGACCATTAATCGACGGTGGATCCTTGTCCTTGGGAATGCACATTCCTAAGGTAAAATTCAGTGTTCAACACTTTTGGGTGCACATGGTTTAAATACTCAAATATCCTAGAGTACTTTTCTTTCGAAGTCTCGTGGGCCTTCCACGTGGCTCTGGCCTTCGATCCTTTATGCACCATACTATTTCAATTCCTTCGGAGTCGCAAAATCTCGGACTTCTGAAGTTCCGGAATTGCTCCACATGGCTCCATCCTTCGACCCTTTATATGACACTACACCCCAAGTCTTACAGACTCCCGAAGTCCTAATACTTCACCATTCATGTGACCAGGTGGACATGTACCAGGGAATGACAAGCGATGAGGGCCAAGGGTGACACATGCCTTCGTCAGGGGGTGATACGTGTCACAATTTAATGGGACCAGGGTTCTGCAAAACATTTGTATCCAAGTGACATGTGTCACCTCAATCATGGGTCCACGTCACCCTGGGTGACGTCAACAAGCCACATCGACCCCTAACACAACCTTCTAACGTTCCTCTGATCTCATAGTCTAGGTCTTTCCATGTAGACCCCTTGATCTTTGGCTCACATCACTTCGCCGATTTCGGCGTTCGAGAGTTTTGGAGGTGTCATACCGAAAATCCTCTGGAGTGTCAAGTCTTCAGAATATAAGATATGGCGACACACGTCACTGGAGGAAATGGACAGGATTTACTCTGACCTTCAGAGCTTCGGAGGTCTATAACACTATACCTCATACTAGCGGACTCCCAGAGTCATAGACTATCGAAGTAACCACTATCGTGTGGGATGACGGGTAACACATGGTGGTGAGTATAGGTGGATCCCAAGTATTCTACCTGTCAGATGAACCCAATGCTGGACATGTAGAAAAATAGAGCTTACAGGTAACCCCTACAGGGGGTGACACGTCTCATAGTTTAATGGGCTCATGGGGTCTGCAGATGCACAAATCTAGGTGAAATGTGGTACGTGTACTATGGGTCCATGTCACCCTGAGTGCCGTCAAGGTGCCACGTTACCTTGGACTGATAGCTTCCCAACCCTTTGATATCATGGTCATTAGGAGTCCATGTAATATCTAGATCCACAGCCTCCATTACTTCGTGGCTTCATCCTTCAGGGATTTGGCAGTGTAACTTCCTCGTTCTCCCTAGAGTGGTAAATGTCGGGCTGACCTCGAGCTAAATCTAATGGCCAGGGGGGATTCTAAAGGATCCCCAGATCTACGATCCATATTAATCCGTTGCTCCGACCTTCGAGAATTTTGGTGTTAACATTTCTCCACTCTCTCGAAGTGGAACTTCGCTAAATTTTCCTTGTCATAGTTCCAAAAAACAAGGGAACCTTCGATCCTTCCCAGATCTACGGCTCACAACAGTTTGGGGTGGAAGAAAGGATCAATGTGTAACGATGGAGAAAATGTATCTGCCACGGTTAGGGAGACATCCAGGCATCGATAAAACTTATAGGTAATCGTAACTATCAGTTTCATTTGTCCTTTTTACAAAAGGATAGGTTTGAAACACTCAAGAGCTCCGATCTCTTGGAGTTCCAAACCTGGGAAGGATCAGCTCCATTCAGACCTAGCGCGGGGTTCTCAAACCTTGGTCACATGGGTCCTTTGAAGGATATGTTGGTCATACACACTAATTTATTTGGTTGTAAATGAGTTAAGGGATTGGGAATGAGCCCTCGGTCATGTGGGTGAAAGGTCTAGGGAATGTGCTCCCTTTTATACACTCTAAAAGAATTATATATCCTGAACTTACTGGTACCTCAAATGAAATGAGGGGATGCTCCTTGTGTTTCTTCTGGAGTTATAACTTAGAGAGTTCTCCACTCCTACATAGATGAAGTAGGCTCTATGCACCTCTGCACTAACTCTCTTGAGCCTAATGAACTCCCTTATCCAGGAGGCCAAAAACAACTAGAAGTGTAAACACGCACACATGAAATTGTTCCCAAGGTCGACGAACTCATAGTTTATTTGTTTTAACTTGAGACACTACAGGACTTGAGAATTTACGTGTACCAATCGACACATTCAAGAAAAATATAAAGGAACACAGTCCAATCATCAAGAAAACATGCACATCTCTAAACATTCACATGATATCCAACTTTATTTCAGAGTTACATCTAAAATTACACAGGGTATGAGTATACTTATCTATTACAAGTTGCAGCCAACTCACTGATTGTGAGTGTGCGCCTTTCCACCCAACCATAGGCTCAGAGGCATTCACTCTTAGCACTCTGGTCACTCCCATGCCAAGCTATGATATCACTAGAGAATCCATTCCATTTCTCAGAGACCCTCTCTCGGTCACAACCACCCCGCGAGGTTTGTCAGATGCTTCGTTAGCTTCAAGCTCGCAATCCTCTACTTCATGTCATGTTTTCTACCAAATTTTTTATTGGAGAGCCTCGTACCCTCTTTTTTGGTGTCTCCTGCTCTCTACAGAGCCTCACACATGCCCTCTTCTCTCCTTTCTATGTGTGTATTCATCGCATGCCCTTTTCCCCAAGAATGTTCCCCACATATCTTGTTCCTTCTGTGAGAAGGAAACTCAAGTCATCCTGGGTCTGCTAGACCCTGTGGTACTTTGGGCTAACATTCTTTAGCCAATCCATGCCTCCATTCATGGGGGTGGTTGATGGTTCAACCACCAATCCTTTCCTTCATTAACTGATTCATGTCCTTGGCTTGGGAGGAGGTTTACTATTCCCCAACAAGGGGAAAGTTTGGGTTCTTTGACATAACAGACCTTCTCTAGTTTTCCCATTATTTTCCTCTAATTATATCATGGTCAGTGCTTCAAGGCTTCACCGCCACATTGAGCCATTGGAAATCTAAACAACATTACATTTACATCGTTCACATACCATAGCATGGTAATCCTAATTAATGATTAATTACAAGTTGGGGGAAGCAGGGGTATTACATCCTGCCACAGTCACACTATATATAGATTTAGAGTGTGGTTTCATAATGTGTATTCCTTGGATAGACCTTTTCGACGAGCTACCATGCACCTAAAATGAAGATCATATGCAAAAGTTACAACCCCAGGAAGTTGATGTACCAACTTACCTCAACGGGGCCCTCATGACTTTTGGCACTTCATCTCCTAGGGTTATTTTTTTGGATGTCTAGGGTTTTGGAATTCATGTTTGATGTAAAAAGGATTTTGGATCCTCATTTTAATCATGTTCTTGAGAATGAGCATATTCGTCACATCTCTTTTTACAGATAAGATGCCACCATTCTAGAAATCTTGTTTCAGTCTTCATTTTACAGTTTCAACATATTTCTTCTTTTATAGAAGACAAGTTTTAATGTATCTTTGTTATTATTCACTGTGTCTCTGTGTTAATATTATAATATCTGTGTTTTCATTTTATTCTTCTCATAAATCTAGATCAATGGTATTAGAGTGGTCTTATCCTTGTCATTTTTTCAGTGCATGTCCCCGACAAGGTCAAGGTATAGAGTGTTGGGTCTCGAGCTTGTTTGTCTTGAGGATAACTACTCTCGCACATCCAAGAAACCTTCCATGGTGGGAGAAAATAAAGACGACGAGACAGGAGATCCTTTCAAAAAAATTCTCGAGGAAGCCCTTGAGCGACAGAGGAACGAGATGATGGACAACTTTGCACAAATCCTTCGATGACTGCTGACAAGCAACACAATTACCTCAAACGGAGGCGCCGCCCCCTTCAAGGTACAAAGCAATTTTTATATTCCTATATTCGAAGGTCAAATAAATTCGGATGTTGTAGATAAATGGTTAAACCTTATAGAAGGGTATTTTTATGTCCACAACTTTTTTGATAGAGAAAATATTACATTTGCGCTCCTCAAGGTTGTTCCCATGTCAAGTATTGGTGGGAGACTTTCTGTAAGCAAAAGGAAACAGAGGGATATAAATTATTTGTAGATTCACCCACTTGGGGTTCCTTCATGGATGTTATTAAGGAACAATACTACCATGTTGGAAGTTAAGATGACTTATATACAAAATGGACCACACTACGGAAGGAAATTGACCAAACAGTGCCAAAGTTTACCAATGTCTTCCATACTTTACGCACCAAGCTAGGTATTAAATATTGTGAGTGACATATGGTGCTAAAGTATTGTGATAGTCTACATAGATACATCCAAA
Source organism: Picea sitchensis (assembly GCA_010110895.2). Lineage (NCBI taxonomy): Eukaryota > Viridiplantae > Streptophyta > Pinopsida > Pinales > Pinaceae > Picea > Picea sitchensis. Next base: position 388,744 of record SNQJ01S0004561.1, read on the forward strand.
AAGAAATGGAATTTATGGACATTTCATCCTTGGGTGCGTGACGCAGACCCCGACCCTCAGGCCAAAACCCACATAGGATCGATCGTCCAAACCGTGTGAAGAGTTAATTAAACCCCTTTTGGTTAAGCCCCAAAAAATTTTGGGTTTCGCGAGTTCGAGGTTCCCGAAGCTATGTCACAACTTTTAAAATCGTTGGAATCTAAAACATCAACGAAGGTTGACTCCTCCAACGCGAAGAGCACATGCCACCTGTCACTCACTACTTTCGGCTTTCGGGACTTTGAGAGAACAACCAATAGTCGTTCCACTTCCCTTATGATTCCCCGAACTCCGAAATGTCAGAATGCTGAAGTGGGCTTAACGTCCCACGGAATGCGAGATCGATGGCCTTTCATGATTTTCCCCGAAGCTTGAACCTTCCTTTGACTTCCGTCGTGCATACCCTCTAACTGAGACTTGGAACCCACCCTTTTGGTGTTTCTCTCTTCGCTATTTTGGGAGTTGTGTTGACCATGCAACTCCACTTCTTGAGTCCCGAAACCCAATCAGTGTCCAACGACTATCGTCCCTTGAATTTTCAGGAATTTCTCCTTTCCCTCGTCGAGATTTCGCGAACCGGGATTTTGAAACTCTCGATTCCAAAGTCAATGCTTCCTCTACTTCTCGAACCCCGGAAAGCTGAAATGTCGAAATTCAACTCCCAAGAAACGCCTCATTTCACGACTTAAGGATTTTCAATGCAAAGGGCCCCGACTCCTTGTCATCAAAATTTATGGAATGTCAAACCCCAAAATACCGAAATTTTGAAATTCCACACCTGATAATCCCTTTTGTGATCCGGGAGTTTGAGTGACCAAGGATTTTGGCCTGCACTCCGAACTTACGGATCCTAAATCCCCGAAATGATCTAACGGCTCAAACAGACCACGATCAATAGTCCACATTGATTCTTACTATCAGGGTGGTGGGTTCGTCCAACTCCTAACCACCTTACAGCTCCTCTGGATCCTACGGTCCTCGCGATTTCGCGAATTCTCCACGGAAAATTCTAACCACCAAATGCACTCCTCAATGACTTATGTCCAAATGAATCGGTGTTCTCCCTCCTGAACTTGACTTCTATGAGACGATTTCAATCTCCATATCCCTTTGAGCACTTCAAAGGTGTTATCCTTCTTGAGCTTTCACTTGCAAACTCAAGCTTCCCACAAGGATCTCTTCTCGCACTCCTTACAGAAAACCTTCAAATAACCTTTGTTTATTTGGATCCCCGACCCTTTGCACTCCTTGCAACAGTGGTCCTTGAACCTTCCTTCTGGATTTATAAAATCCAAGTCTTCAATTGGCCTGCGCACACCTTGCACGGCTCTGTGCTTCACCTGCACTTCAGCTGGTATGAGAACAACGGTATCTCTCCTGAGATTTCTGAGATAAAACTTAGACCCTCGTCAATGCACACCTTGCGGACGTCCACTGCACTCCTTGCAGGAATTCTCAAGAAGAGAAACAATTGAAACTCATTCTCCTCCTCTTTCATACTTCATACACTCAACATGAAATCATACACATAACACAACATTGAAACAAATGCATACAAAGAAACAATATTAACTGTAATCACACCATTCAACAAATGTAAACAATAAGCATCATAACACCATGAAAGTTGAGTCAAAGCTTCATATATCAACTCAAGTGCTCCTGTACATGGGTTCTTCTCTACAACTCTCTATTACATCTCTACAGCTTATGAAATCTAAATAATCATACCCCAAGTTACAATGATACAAGGGTGAGGGTGTCTATATCCATTTTCCCTCCTACGCTTCTAAATTGTCTAATCTATTAAATTAAATCTACCTACTTTACATTAACAGACTTAAATGCCTATTACATTCGGCAGATAAGAGTAATTTCTCCAGATTTGTTCATATATCCAAGACATAAATGTAAGTACGCTTCTCCTAGCTATTACATTAATGCTTCAGATTTGAAAATTCAAAACGTTTTCATAAAAACGTGTCCTTTTTTCATCTGCACATCCAGCTGTCTCCCGCTTTTATGTTGCTTGTTTGGTTGGTTGCTTACGATGCTCCTACATCAGTGAATCCTATCAATATGTTATCAAAATTGAGCAGAATCTTAAACATAAGACCCAACAGTTTGGATCTGCAAAACCCTCCTAGCAGAAGTAGGGAAAAGGTGGCCCCAACCCACAAAACAAAGGGAAGAGCAAGGATGGGAAGCCTCAGGACAACTGATCCAAACCAAAAAAAAGTAAGGACAATGGGATGACAAATAAAGACACTGGTAAATGGTGCGAGTTCCATAAGAGGCCATGGCATAACACTGTTGAATGCTTCTCAAAGTAGTCATTTTTGGCCGAGATGAAAGCCTCTGAATTAGATGCATGCTCCGACTCAGAGCTAGAACCAGAAAAATGGAGATGAGTCATTGATGCATAAACTAATGCCACCATTTCTACCACCACCAAGGTCCATCCTGACGAGCTTGATGAACCAAAGGAAGGAGATCGCCTCTTTCGTTCACATATGTGGGTGAAGGGTACTATGTTTCACTTCATCATTGATAGTGGTATCTAGAAGAATCTCATCTCAATAGAGATCTTCAAGTGGTTGGCCATGTCGACACCACCACACCCACAGTCGTACACCATCAGATGGCTCCACCAAGGGAGCGATCTCCAGGTTAGCCAACAGTGTCGCCTGACCTATGACATCAATCCCTTCCAATATGAGGTATTGTGTGATGTCGCCCGCCTTGAAGTTTGTGATGTTATTTTTGGCCAACCTTATTTATGGAAATATCATGATGTATATGAGTCTAGGAATCATAGTGTTATTATTAATTTGGACATGAGATTATAAAAGATACCAAAGGTAGTCCCATCTACCTCCATTTCCTTGATCTCCGCTAAGAAATGCAGGAAGGTCATCTCTCAAACCGAGAAGTTTTTCTTCTTCATGATTCACACTTAGAGTGAGAGGAAGGTTGCATCCACATCCATGTCCTCTACGATAGGTCTCTCCATGCAGCAGAAGAAAGTGGATAAGGTCGTGGAATAATACAAATAAATCTTTTCCTCATCCACTGGGGTACCTCTTCACTGTCAAGTCAATCACTCAATCGATCTAACCTATGGTGCACCGCTACCGAATGGGCCAGTCTATCACCACTCTTTGTCATAAAATGAGGAAATAAAGCGCTAGATCCAAGAGCTACTCGAAAAGGAGCACATCCACCCAAGCTCATCACCTTGTGGAAGCCCAATCATGCTTTTGCAGAAGAAAGACGGGTCCCGGTGACTCTGCATTGATTATCGAGCCCTAAGTAAAATCGCAATTAGGAATCGATACCCAATTCCATGAATTGACAATATCATTGACTAGCTCAAGGGGGGAAAATACTTCAGTAATATTGATCTGAATTTTGGCTACCACCAGGTTCCAATAGAGTAGATCGATGTATGGAATACTTCCTTCAAGTGCAAAGTAGGTATTTTTTAATGGTTGGTCATGCCCTTTGGCTTGAAAAATTCCCCAACAACTTTCATGAGGATGATGGATGATATCTTGTGGCCTTTCACCAATTCTTTTATGGTATTGTATTTGGATGACATCCTCATCTTCAACAAGAATTTGGTGGAACACTTAGATCACATTCAGCAGGTTATGCACACTCTGCGACAACACAAGCTATATGAAAATTTTAAAAAATGCTCATTCGGCATGAACATGGTCCAGTACCTAGGCTACATTGTTTATGAGAATGGGGTGCATGTCGATCAATACAAAATCCAGGTCATCTGTGATTGGACAGCCCTGAACACACTCACTAAGCTCTGAATCTTCTTAGGCCTTGCCAATTTCTATCACAGGTTCGTGCTGGGATTATCCCACATTGCATGGGCCCTTAGCCAAGTGACCAGGGGTGGTGGCAAGGAAAAATTTGTGTGGGGCCAATTACAACAAAAATAGTTCGACGATTTGAAGCAGCGCTTGTGCTCAACCCTCATTCTCTTATTACATGACCTGCAATAGTCGTTTGATATTGAGACGGATGCTTCATAATATGTTGTGGGTGCAGTTCTCACTCAACATGGACATCCTGTGGCCTATCATAGTGAGACACTATCATATATTGTCCGTAAGTACCCCACTTACGACAAAGAAATGTACTCCATTGTACAAGCCTTCCGCTAGTGGAGGCATTACATTCTCAGGAAGGATACATGCATCCACATTGATCATAAGCCTGTGTAGTTCATGTAGACACAAGGAAAATTGCATAATTACCGCCATCAGAAGTGGTCCACATAATTGCAACAGTTCCATATCAACATCAAGTATAAGACAGGGAGCACCAACCACATCGTTGACTGCCTCAGTTGACCTCTAGTTGTTTCACTAACCAAGATTCTACACTCATGAAGACATGAGACCTCTGGATGGCCCCAACTCTATGAGTGAGATTCTGACTTCACCACTACCTACCAGATGTTTGGAAAAAACACAAATGCCATTGATTTTCATCTACGGGTTGGGTTATTGTGCCATATGGGCCATCTATGTGTTCCATCAAGAAAGAGTGTGAATATGATTTGGGAAGATCACTATAGTCGAGTGGCAAGACACTTCGGCATAGATAAAACAATGGCATTTTTGTAGCAAAATTTATATTGGTCGAAACTCTGACAAGATGTCAACAAGTATATCAAATCCTGCACGGCCTGTGTCATTTCCTAGCTAGACATTAAGAAACAAGGAACATACACTCCTCTTCCTACTCCTGACAGGCCCTAGGAATCCATCTTGATGGACTACATGTCGGGCCTTCCTTCAACCAAGTAAGGAAATGACTATGTTTTTGTGGTTGTTGATCAATTTTTCAAGATGGAGATTTTGGTTGCCTGCAATAAGAGCATCGCAGTAGAGGCCACTTTTAAGATCTTCTTCGAATGAGTGTGGGTACATTTTGGGATACCAAAAACCATCATATTCTATTGGGACAATCAATTCTTCAACACATTCTGATCGATCCTCTGGTCACAGATGGACACCAAGCTCACCAAATCCACAACCTTCCACCCCCAAAAAGATCGCCAAATAAAGGTTGTCAACAGGATGATCATGCATATTTTGTGCATGTACAATTCCAAGAATCCACGCACATGGGATGAGATTATTCCCTATGTTCAACACAGTTACAACATATCCATACATGGCTCAATTGACCAAAACCCCTTTCAGCTGGGGTTGGGATTTCTACCATTGGGTCCCATGGATGTTGCACTACCCCTTGCGTCCACATAGGTAGAGTCATCCCATGTGTAAACTGAAGCTGGCAAAGCCACCCGATTCATTGAATGAATCCAAGACATCAACCAATAGGTTCAGGATATTTTGCGGAACTCCAATTGCAAGTACAATCAACTCCATGATCAACACCGGGTGCCACACAAGTTTCAAGTGGGAGATAAAGTTTGGTTGCACTTGGAAAAATAAATCCGTATAGTACCCCATCAGAAGGTTCGTCCACTCTTCTATGGACCTTATACCATCACCAAGGTTGTGGGTGAAAATGATTTTGAGCTCAACATTCCCCCTTTCCTTGGCTTGCACCCAGTGTTTAATGTGGACCTCTTTCATCCATACTTTCCACCATTATTGGACACCTAATAGGTAGCAGAACAATTGACACCGAAAAAACTCAACCCTGACTGCATGGAACAGGAATCCACTAATTAGATCATGGGCACACAGGTCAAGGGACCTCACCAATAGAAGCTTCAGCTTTATCGTGTTGTCAAAGCAGGGTATCTCCTGCACCAAGGAAAGTGGCTTACCCAGGGACAAATTCAACAGAAGTTTTCTCATATGATGGGGAAAATCAATGCAATGGAGACCATTGCTTCATAAGGGGGGTGGATTGATCTAGGTGGATATCGATGGCCACCCACCTATTCCAACTATCTCACATACATATTTCATCTTGGCAGTTTCATTTATCATCTTGGCATTTTTTTCTAGCTTTTCAGGTCCTAAACTTCTGGGGCCGTTTTGAGGCCCTAAACATCATTTTTTGGGCCCGCCACAGTCACACTATGAATAATTTCATAGTGTGATGGCATAATGTGTATTCCTTAGATATAACTTTCTGACAGGCTATCGTGCGCCTAAAACAAAGATCATATGCAAAAGTTACGACCCTGGGAAGTTGATATACCAACTTACCCCAACGAGGCCCACATGAATTTTGGTGCTTCATATCCTAGGGTAAGGTTTTTGGATTTCTAGGGTTTTGGCATTCATGATTGATGTAAAAAGTATTTTGGAGACTCATTGTACTCATATTCTTGCGAATGAGCATAGTTTTCACATCTCTTCTCATAGATAAGTTGCCACCATTCTAGAAAGCTTGTTTTAGTCTGCATTTTAGAGTTTCAACATATTTCTTATTTAATAGAAGTCAGGTTTTAATGTATCTCTGTTATTATTCACTATGTCTATGTGTTAATATTATAATATCTATGTTTTCATTTCATTTCTCTCATAAATCCAAATCATTCTAATATTCTCCAGTACCAACTAGAAGGAGGCTCCAACCTCCTAGTTTACAGGCTCCAACCTGAAGGAAGCTACAACTCCCTAAATTCTCTGTCTCCAACCTAAAGGAAGCTACAAATCCCTAGTATATTCTCTAGCTCCAACTAGAAGGAGGCTCCAACCCCCTATTTTACAGGATCCAACCTAAAGGAAGCTCCAACTCCCTAGATTCTCCAGCTCCAACTGGAAGGAGGCTCTAACCCACTAGTTTACAAGATCCAACCTAAATGAATATCCAACTCCATAGATTCTCTAGCTTCAACTTGAAGGAGGTCCCAACCCCAATAACCACATAGATTCTCTAGCTTCAACTTGAAGGAGGTCCCACAACTTTAATTAGAGTTCTCGCGCACTCCTTGCGCTCGACTAACCCTTCAGATGGATTAAAAACTTCAACACTTTGTCTAAGTGTTGGCCTGGTGCACTCCTTGCATAGCTCTTCCTATTGCTTCCTGAAATCCTTCAGGTTCACTGATGCATCTCCTACATCTTCTCAATGCACACTTGCAGAGATCTCCTAAAAAGTATTCAACAACTTCGTTTCCTTCAACTTTCTCCAACACGTCAGTACGTGTTGGTTCTGTGCACTCCTTTCACTTGCTTGAAGCACTCTCTGCTAAGCCCTTCCTCCAGAGTGTTCAACAACTCTAAAGTATCTCTTCTTTCTATTTACCAGAGTGTTCAGTAACTCTGGGGTTTCTTCTCCTTGACACTTCTCTCCTCTCTGAACTAGAAATAGATTTCACGTGTGCACACCTTGCACTTGCTCAATTCCCAACTAGCATAGCTCTATAGAATCTTCAACAATTATGCTTTGTGTGCCTTCCTTGCATAGTTTCTCCTCCAAGGTGTTCAGTAACCTTRAGGYTCCACTCTAAATTTTTATATGTTATGGTGTGCCYACCTAGCATGTTCTCCTCCAAACTCGAAGCAGAGTTAATATACGCACTCCTTCTGTTGGCTCACAGAGTTTCCAATACTCTATCATGCACTCCTTGCATTTAGCCTAAAGAACATAGAACAACTCCACAAACTCACAAGCAGATAGTGAATTCTATCTTTACCCTACAAATGGAACCTATCTCTTACATATACAACATACATTCATAAAACACACAGATAACATTCATAAATCACATAAACACACAGAAAACTCATAGGCAGGGAAAACTGCTCTCTTTGTATTAACATGAATGTTTGTTTACAATGGTTGTAGGCTCAGACTGCAACAGAGTCTCGGCTTTCAACTCTCCTCTCTTGGCTTACAATGATTTTCTTTGTCTTTTTAGCAACCTATATTGGGCATGCGTTACAAAGTTTTATACAAGAGGGGCTCATCGATCCTTTCCCTCCATCTACACTAGTGGTGTCTAATCACCATTTACAATGCCTAACTACTGAAGCTTATTACATTGAATTGCCATTTACTTTCGCAAATTTGAGGTGATGCTCATGATCTGTACAACTCAATTCTAATAAAGGAGACTTCATCTACTTCCTGTACAAAGGCATGACTCGACTTTGCTCAAGACTTACATCATTTAATTTTCTTTTAATTACATTGAATTTTAAAATTCAAGGGAAAAATGAGAGGGTTGGTGCCTCTCCCCTTCCTAAATGTGCTTTGATGTGTTGAATAGCTGGCACGTTGTTGAGGTGGAGCGATGCTCCTACATCAAACAACTAGTAGGGGCCTCGTGGGACACCCTATACTTGACCCGCGGGGGTTATCTCATATAGTGTTTCCCTAAAACCCTTGTCACATCTACAACTCTGAGAATTCCATCCTTCACACGATTCTACTACTTCACTTGCGCTAAGAGATCACACAGTGACTTCCTTGATAAAAATATTGAGAGGATATTGATGTGTATTTATATCCTTCCAAATACCTCCTTTACTTGTCTTTAGGGCTAACCTATAACTTATTGTTGCAACCATTTTTATCCTTCACTTGATTTTAGGTTTGACTTATAACTTCTTATTTGCAACCATTTAGGGGCAAATTTTACATGACCATATTTAAGAGGGAATATATCCTCAACCGTGAGGAACCACGTGGCATGCCACCTACCATTTGAAATGACTTGACAAGGAATATCAATCCATGGAGTATTTGCATGCATTTTCGATGTCCTTCATACTCTTTTTCTTCAATCAACTTTGGGCTTCATGACCACCCCTTTAGTTCTTCCTAACCATATTTTCAGGGCTTCTTGACCATAAATTGTAAATTATTTTCTTAACACCTAGGTATTCTTGTAAACTTCTTCAAAGCGTCTTCCCATGAGGGAAATTCTTAGAGATATGCCATAAGGGGACCACTTTGGATATTCCTTCAAATAAACCCATCACTTCTAGGGGCTTCTTGTTAATATTAAGGTAGCTTCATGAGGTATGAACCTCTATTGCGACCTTTGACAAGATTAGAATGTTCTAGAAGGAAGCAAAGAAATGAAGGAAACCCTAGACAAGATGTAGGCTGACAATAGATAATTAATATGAATTAATTATTACCCAGAAGGAGAAGTCAGCCCCAGTAAGTCTGCCAAAATCACTATAAATACAAGGCACCAGTCTCTCATTTGACACACTTCTCAGAATTGTAGAGAGCAGTTTATGCGCACTGCAGTCCAACAGTTTTGTGTGCAAGTCCTAGGGAATGTGTTGCACCAGTTTTGGGTGGGACTATCTAATCATCTTGGTTACTTTTTTCTTGGTGCATTAGCCTCTCTTATCTATTGGATTGCTACCAGGATTCTTTTCTCTGTCAAGGTCAAGGTGCTCGAAGGGTGGCTTCAGCCTATGGTTGGGTGACAAGGGTATTGTCAATGGTAAAACGAGCACAATATTTCATATTCTAACAGGTTATGGACCCACACCCCCTTCATTCAGTCTAAACACTGGAAGGAAGCATAGCCACTAGGATATTGAGCTCGTTGAGGAACTGTCGCTAGGGTTACTAGCATGAGTATCTTCCAAAGACATTGCCACTAGGGTTACTAGCAGAAGCAGATGCAGAAACCCTAATCTCAGATCTGACACCTTCTGATGGAGCATCTCACTTAAACAAAATATATTCATATGCGCCCTAAATCAGCACACCTTTTGGCTCTCTTAGAAGACAGAAACGATGAAGTTGAAGTTTTGGATCAAGGCATGACTAGTTACCAGTCAACCGAAGACATGAGTGAAACGATCAGTCTTTTACACTACTCAACACTTACTGGAACGATTGAAGATGACATGTGGATACTCGATAGTGGATATTCTAGGCACATGACAAGAGATCAATCCAGGCTCTCAAATCTAAATGAGAAGAAGACCTCGTACAAGGTAGAGCTTGGAGAGAAAGCCACTTACCCTGTGGAAGGATTTGGACAAGCCTCCATCAAACTGAAAATAGGTAACTATGTTCACTTAAGCAATGTTTTATATGTACCTGGTTTAGAAAAGAATCTTGTATCAATATCTTTCCTAGAAGACAAGGGAAATAGAATAGCTTTCATGGATGGAACGTTGTTATCATGGCATAAAGACTCCAGCATAGAGAATGCTAGGGTTATTGGAAGTCGTGAAGGAAATCTGTATAGACTACTAGAACAAAATGAAGAAGCTCTTGTACACAACAAAGTCAACCCCAATGAGCTTTGGCACAGAAGGTACTCTCATATTAACTATCAAGCATTACCCTTTCTCAAAAGGATGGTTGAAGGAATACCAAAGTTGTAGTCTACACATGAAGGAATCTGCAAAGGATTTTCTCTTGGGAAGAATATCAAGAAACCATTCCCAAGTAGCAACAACATATCTAAGGAGATTCTAGATTTGATACACTCAGATGTTTGTGGTCTGATGCCAGTAAAATATCTAGGAGGATCTTCTTACTACCTAATATTCATAGATGACTATTCAAGAAAGACTTGGCTATATCTACTAAAGATAGAAGACAAAGTATTCAACAAGTTTCAAGAGTTCAAAGCATAAATAGAAAACCTCACAAATAATTAGATCAAGACACTAAGAACCGATAATGGTGGAGAATACACATCAAAGGAATTCATTGCATTCTGCAAATCGGCAGAGATTAGGAGGGAGATGACTATTCATCATAATCCTTAAAAAAATGGTGTAGCAGAAAGAAACAATAGATCCATTGAAGAAATTGTAAAAGCCTTACTAAATGATCAAGGTCTATCCATGTTCTTATGGGGAGAAGAAACAATGACAACAATATATGTGCATAACAGAATTCCTCATCGTATATTGAAGGACATGACACTAGAATAAGCTTTCTCAGGTAAGAAACCTAATGTGGAAAATCTAAGAATATTTGGATGTCATGTTTACTCTCACATTCCCAAGGACAAGAGGAATAAACTAAACCCTCAAGAAAGAAGGGGATATTCGTGGGATACAGTGATTCATCCAAAGCTTATAGAATATATATTCCAGAACAACACAAGATCGAAGTTAGCAGAGATGTAACATTCAATGAGAAGATGGCCTTCAATAAATCCATAGAAGAAACTATAGAAGAAGAAGAGATTGAATAACTTAATGAAGAAAGAACAGAAAATGAAAATGACGAAAAGGAACTACCTGATCATCCTATGGATCCATGTGAAAACATTGATTCATGTATCGTACCTAAGACCAAGAAAATACCATCCTGGCTTGAAGCCACATTACAAGATGCAGAAAGACTCAAGGTTCCAGAAGGAACATTCAGAAAGAGTAAAATACCTAAAATATTCTCAAGCTATGCCACATACTTGATGAGGCTTCTAGATGAAGAACCTACCACATTTGAAGAAGTCATGCAAAAGGGACAATGGAAAGAAGCTATGGCGGAAGAACATCAATCCATTATGAAGAATTAAGCATGGGAAATCGTACCAAGAACTAAAGAGAAATTAGTGGTAACTTCAAAATGGGTATATAAGATCAAACATGCTACATATGGGCGTGGATAAATACAAAGAAATATTTGTAGCAGGAGGGTTCTCCCAGAAGGAGGAGAATATTATGTGAAAACCTTTGCTCGTTGGCTAAGATATACTTCCATCAAAGCTATTATATATCTTGTCGCTTCGGATGGAACTTACATTAGATGGATGTAAAGAAATATTTCCTCAATGGATCAATTGAAGAGAATAAGTATATATTGAACAAGCTCAAGGATTTGAGGTACATTCAGAGACACTCATGTTTGAGATTGAAGAAATCACTTTATGGACTCAAGCGAAGCACAGAGCTTGGTATGCAGAATGGACAACTATTTAACAAGACTTGAACACCAAGAGTCATGCAGATCAAACCTTTATTACAAAGTGCATTGGACAATGCACCTATAATTCTACTATTATATGTTGCCTCTCTTACAAAGTCGTGGACAATGCACCTATAATTCTACTATTATATGTTGACGATCTATTCGTAACCGGTGAAGAGTCTCTCATCATCCAGTGCAAGAAGGAACTAGCTACTGAATTTGATATGAAAGATCTAGGTCTCATGCATTATTACTTGGGACTAGAAGTATGGGAGAAGTGTGGTGAAGTATAAGATCCTTCAGAAGTTTGGAATGATGGATTGTAAGTCCATGGACACTCCGATGAATACAGATATAAGAAAAGTTAAGGATCCAGATTTTGATTCAGTAGATCCATCTCTATATTGACAACTAGTTGGGTCATTAATGTATTTGGTAAATACTCGACTAGAAACTTGCTTTGACATGAATACACTAAGTCAGTTCCAGGTGGAACCAAGACATGAGCATTGGATAGTTGCAAAGCATGTATTAAGATATATTCATGGAACAATAAACTATGGTTTGAGATATACAACATCCATCGATATACAGCTTCATGGATTCACAGACTCAGATTGGGCAGGAAGTGCAGAAGACAGAAAGAGAACTTCAGGCATGTGTTTCATCTTGGGCTCCACTATGATATCTTGGGGCAGCAGGAAACAAAAGTCTGTTGCACTCAGCACATCAGAAGCAGAGTATATCGCAGCATGTGAAGCATGCACAGAAGCAATATGGCTAAGGAAGTTAATCTTTGATTTATTTGATCAAATTCCAGAATCGACCATAATATATTGTGATAATCAGAGTTGTATAATATTATCAGAACATCCGGTGTTTCATGAGAGGTCGAAACACATTGAGATAAAATACTATTTCATTCGAGATAAATTCCAGGAAGGAGAGGTAATGCTCGAGTATATCCCCACAAGATGAGCAGACAACAGACATCCTGACAAAGCCTCTATCCAGAATAAATATTGCATATTTCCGAGAGAAGATGGGGATCATGGAAATAAATCCCTTAGCTGAAAGGGAAGAAATGACTCTCCAGGTTGGGAGGGAGCACTGAAAACATTATTTAAGACATTTATTTTTGAGATTGAAAAATAGCCCAGCTTGGGAAGATTCTTTCCTGTTCAGAAAGTGGGTTGAGATTTCTGACAGAAAACGATTTATCATTGTGGTTAACATGGGAAATCGGTACAGATTGTTGATGTATCATAGACAGTGACTTCCCATTGTGGTTAAGTTGGGGAGTGATCTAGGGCAATCTCTCTTCTTGAGGGTTACTCAAGAAAACTGGCCTGCCTCGCCAGACAATGATTTCTCATTGTGGTTAACATGAGGAATGGTATGTTTTGGAGGTTGATACAGGGCAGTCTTTTCCTCTTTTGATTAACAAAGGAAATGGTCCAGACAGTCATTCCTTCGGGTTTATACATTCTCTCTAGGGTGCACTTTGATTAGTGTAGGAGGAATGGCCCGGGGTGGGGAATGGTCCAGGCTCAGCAATCAAGGACATGCATTCCTTAGGGTTTATACATTATCTCCAGGGTGCACTTTGATTAGTGTAGGAAGAATGGCCTAGGGTGAGGAATGGTCCAGGTTCAGAAGACAGGACAATTATTCTTCCTTGCTTGAGAAGAATAGTCAAGATATCTCATTGTTCTACTTTGAGGGCAGATATTCTTTCATATCTCACAGACGTGAGTGAAATATTGGTCCAGATGATTCAGTTTGTTTTTAACAATATTTTTTGTACAAGTTGACATCAAATGATTGTTATGGAAACTTCCTATCTCCAGACAGTAGAATTATGCTACTGTGGTGGATATGTTCCATTATTTGTGACTATACGTCACTGATCATGTACTTGTATGCTACTTGGTGTGGTAGTAAACCACTAGAGTGTAGTTATGTACTACCATGGATAAACATAGTTGTGTTTTATCAATTGATATTGTGTCAGTTGTCATGGAGAATTATTTAGTTGGATAATAATGACGGTGCTCGTGATACTACCAGTTGAATGGTCTATTGTGTTCAAGACCATACCTCCCTAGCTAGGAGGGAGTTTTAATATTAAGGTAGCTTCAGGAGGTATGAACCTCTATTGTGACCTTTGACAAGATTAGAATGTTCCAGAAGGAGGCAAAGAAATGAAGGAAACCCTAGACAAGATGTTGGCTGACAATAGATAATTAATATGAATTAATTAGTACCCAGAAGGAGAAGTCGGCCCTAGTGAGTCTGCCAGAATCACTATAAATACAGGGCACTAGTCTCTCATTTGACACACTTCTCATAATTGTAGAGAGCAGTTTCTACGCATTGCAGTCCAACAGTTTTGTGTGCAAGTCCTGGGGAAGGTGTTGCACCAGTTTTGGGTGGGACTATCTGATCATCTTGGTTACTTCTTGCTTGGTGCATTAGCCTTCATTGGCTATTAGGTTTCTACCAGGATTATTTTCTCTGTCAAGGTCAAGGTGCTCGGAGGGTGGCTTCGGCCTATGGTTTGGTGACAAGGGTATTGTCAATGGTAAAACAAGCACAATCTTTCATATTCTAACACTTTTGGACCTACTTCGGGGCTTCTTCTAGGGATGACATCAATGACAACCAATTTTACAATAGCAAGGTTTATTAGTCTTGTTATTTTTTAATTTTGGTCATTTGTCACCATTGGGAATAAAAGATGGATTAGAGGGTTTGGGACCCTTATTTTTTTTTTGTTTTTTGTGAATATATTGTTTCTTTGAATGCTTGGATTTATCATTATTGTTGGAAATATTGTGTAATTGGTGTCAATACTGTAGGGGGAGTTTTTTATTATTATTATTAAACAAAGTGCTTAATGACAAGTTGTTTGTTTCAAGATGACAACAATGATATCATCACATCATGTGATTGTGGATGAGAATATGATAATATTGTTACAGCAAATTTTGTCAGACTTGAAGCTCCCTTTTTGTGCCTTCCAGAGCCAAAAAAGCATATTTTTCCACATATGCACACCCTACCAGTTGTACGACAAGCGTATAAGCAGGTTGTTCCACTACATCCCGCATACATCAGGTTTGGTGCTCAAAATTAAAAATTATGTCAGGTTTCCATGCCATGTCACAAGATCCATGATCCTTGACCTTCCATATACTGGAAACACTTTGACTCAGCCCTTCAGTTTCATTTGAAGGATATAAATTGAGCCATATCCAAGCCTTGATAGAACTATTCAACTTTAAGATAAAAAATGCTCTGAAGAAATTTCACTTCATATTGAGTCTGCATCCCATTGTCCTTGAAATTTTGAACTCTTTTTTCAGCCCCCAAGCTCTTCCTTCTTTGTGATGGAGAACCTCATCGATTCCTTTACAGTAGCTTGTCTTTGGTGGAGGATTGAAGTGGTGGAGGCCCAGATGCAGGGACTTCGTTTCTTAGTTCTGATATGTGTCATTACATAATTTTTTCACCTATGTACTTATGTTAATTATTTTAATAGAAATACTATTTTCTCATCCAATTGATATATTGAAAATATTTGAATTATTATTCCATGGGAATATTTGTCATGTATTTTAATGGATTATGATAATGTATATGCTAAAATTATATATTATTACCATATACTTGTGTATCTTGGTTTTTGAGGACAAGTTGCAGGTATAAATCTTTGGGTCATGTGCTCAACGATGGTCTTCTTCGAACGTTCGGACAAGGTAAGCTCTTGGCCTTGTATTGTTAGCATTTCATTTATATAGCATACTTGGGATTAGAGTTTATTTATGTGTGTCATTTCGTCTTTTTCCATAGAGATATTTTCCTCATAACATAATTGGCGACCATATTGGGGATTGATCTCCTTTTTGGGGGTTTGGAGTGTTTTTCTCCTTCATTTTATCTCTATTAACCTGATTTTCCTTGTTGCATGTTGCTTGACAACCTGTTTTTTACCTTGCATATGAGTTTATTTTCTTAACCCTTTCCCTTTCAGTGTTTTGTTGGGTATACGTGGTTTTTCCCTTGACATACGTGTATATACATGAGTTTTCTTCCTTTAGGGAGCGTATATACATGATTTGTACTCAAGCAGTCGCGTACATCATCTCTTTATTCTTGTTGGATGAGTTTGGTGTTTGCTAGGTGAGTTGGGTTGGTTGTTGAGTCTTCTTGGGTCCCTGTCCTGACTTCTAATTCCTTACAGAGTGATAGGAAGCCTTTTATTGTTGAATTTTCAGGCAGTTTTCTTTCTTATCATGTTTTTCATTGGTTGTTCGTGCACATTGGTCTGAGTGTTTTCGTCTTGGTGTCCTTCTTGGCTTGTATCTTTTTTCTTAAAGTAGGGTCTGCCTGCGATGTTGTTATTCAGTCCTTGCATTTTCTTTTCTTTATATAAAAAATACAAAAGTGTTTTCTTGTTTGTATTATGGAATTTTCACTTTTGATTACATTTCATTGATTTTGATACAAGTGGAGAGATTTCTTTTCATTTGAAATTGTAGAGATTGCATTTGAAAAATTACATTTAGAAGAATACCATCTATTTGAAATCCAAGACTAGTAATTAGCAGTGTTTTTTTTTATATTTTCTTCTTTTTATATGCTGAGTCATAATACCATCAGTTTCACGACCATGCTCTTGAGTAAGAAAAATCCATTAAAATTAACGTTGATTAATTAAAATTTATTAAAAACGATTTTATTTTACAGGGTACACGAACAAGTATAGGACATAGGGCCTTGGAATAGGATTGTGTAAGTAAAGTTATCCAAGGATACTAAACTAAACATATGTGTCTAACCAAAGAGTGGTGAAACCCATTGTGTAATCAGTGACGTCAGGAGGGTTCGCTCACATCGGCGTTAAGCACGAGGTCGTGAGAAGTTGGTTGCAGATATATCCCTCTAATACCTTCTTAGTGTTAGAGATATTTGTAGGGTTCTATTCATATTTGGGGGTATTTATAGTACCTTTACCTCCGTGAGAGGTGATGCTTTCAAGATTTCAGGCTTTGTTACCCTACCCATATGGTGAACCGAACTTACGATTTTTCTCCTGCGCATTGGTTATATTGTGATGACTCTAGTTGCTTGACATAGGTAGCCACATAGGTTACTTGCAAGGGTTATTCTGCAAGTACCTTGAGTCAGATAAGGGTCAGACAACACACAAAATTTAAGGAGGATTGCCTCTCTGGGGGGATCTGAACGACTACATTGTTAAGCCCACAAGGGACCTTATAACGGATTCTGGTATCTCCAATATTTTGAAGGGATTCTCAGGCCCCTCTTGGGTGAGACATGCCTACTCTAATGAGGGAGGCACCTTTTCAACCACCATTTATTGTTTATGTGCATTGGCTTGTTTGATTTATTTTGGTGTTCTCTCTAATTATTAGTTGGCCCTAGGATTTGGTTTTATATCTCGAGTCTTGATTCATTGTGGAGCAAGACCATCCTCCTCATAGGCCTCGTCATTTGTTGAATTTTCCACCACATCTTGATCCTTTACCAAATTTTCCTTCTAAAAGGTGTAAATTTAATAAACGTGGTACATATATCTCCACCTACCAGACTCATGATCATCTAATTATGAGTAATGAGTCAAACTTGAATGTATCGGGGAGTCCTTCGACTCCTATACCTTTTGTAATTAGTGGGATCCCTTTGACTCCTTCATCCCCGATGGTGAGGGTGTCAGAGGTCCCCGCCTTTAGTGCTACCTAACCCATTAGTTCTACTCGACCCATAGGAATGAGCCCTTTTGGAATTTTTTTTGTACGCCAAGTCACAATTCTCAATCAATACCTTCGGCCTCTAATCCCTTTACTTTTGGTATGTCCAACATGGTGTTGCAACTCTCATCCTCTGTTCCAATGACTAATGTGAATCCTAGTTTTAGGTTTGGGGGCACGACTCCTCCTTATGCTCATTTCTCATTTGGTGGAGGTCATATTCCCCAAGAGAATCCTACAATTGGAGGTTGGACTCCTCTTTCCTTTGGTCCTAATCCTAGTTTTAGTACTTCAGGATGGAGTGCTCAATCGGGCGGACAATTCACTTCCTATATTTCATCCTTCACCCCCTCTTCCTCCATGTCAATTCCAATGAATGAATTTATTATGGAGAATCCCCCTCTTTCCTCTGGAGTTCTGTCTAGAGGGAGTTAGTTTCACACTATGGGAAACCCCCAGCCTAGAGTCCCTTTGGCTACGGGAAATGTATAAAACCCCCATCATACCTCTTATGTGGGTATGGTGCCCATACAACCTTTCATGAATATGTTTGGAGGAGGATATTATCCTACTGGATAGGGCCATGGCATATAATAGAACCCTAGATGGACTACAATCCCTCATCCCCAATATTTCTTAAGAGCATGGGCTTAGGTGTTGCAACCCCAACTCCCTTTTCTGGCCACGCTTAATCTTCTAGATTTTTTGAAATTAATGAATGACCATGTGAGTCATGATATGTCATGGGCCCCCATCCCTACCAATCTTCCTTCGAACATTCTGAAATTTGAAGGTAAGACTGGTGAGGATCCAGGTGATCACGTTACTAATTTTCATCTATGGTGCTCATCTAACTCCCTGAATGACGATTCTATTCATTTGAGGATATTTCAACACACCCTCACAGGGGTCGCCATGAAATGGTACATTGATATATCGATGGGAACATACAGAAACTTTAATAAGATGGTATTGGTTTTTCTCAACCACTTCCAGTTGTCAGTTCATTACAATGTTGGCATAGAACTTTTGTCAGCCTTCCACCAAGATAAAGCCATGCATATCTCTTACCATATCCAAGAGTGACATAGACGGAAGAGGTTGATCAACGCCTACATTTCTCCATAGTTTCTATTGGAATGGTTCCTTAAGTCATTATTGCCTTATATTTCGAAGGATGTCTCTACATCCAGAGTAACATCTAAGGAAGAAGTTGTTTTCAAAGCCCAGCAATTGGACCTCATATATTCTCAATCTGGGATGCTTTATGAAATTCTTCCTGACGCACCTCGGTCAAACTATGATCCCAGAAAAAATCTCGGGCCTCATTCTGATGCCATCATAGGATCTAAAAATGCTAATTCTATAGACTTGGTGACGAACTAGTTGAAATATTTGTCTCTAATCCATCTTGTAGCAGGACAAGATTCGTCTTCATCCTCCACTCCCACCCAATAAATGGATGTGCATTATGTATAGTCGTCGGCTAACCCAAATGGTAACTAGAAACCAGGAGGGAATAAAAAGAAAGGACGAGGTAATAATCGTAAGGGTGGGAAAAATAACAATAAAGCCAAGGATGACACTAATAATGATAGATCAAAAAATAATGTTGGTGAGGGAAAGAAAGAAAAACATAAGGTGAAGTTTCCTTGTAAACTTTTTAAAGATGATCATCTTACCCACCTATGCCCCAAAATCAAGGAAGCCTTGAGGCTCTTATCGCAGCCACCCATTGTGCTGACAAATACATTTCCACATAATTATCACATGGCTTTAGGGAGATCCAACACTAGAAATGCGTCCAACAAAAGTTAAAACCCCTTGGCACATAAAGGTAGCCATATATGTGTCAATATGGTCAAGTATCAGATTGATGTAGCCACTCGATATCATGATTATGGTTCTTCAAGGAGTGTTGTAGGTCTAGATTCTCCTCCTCCTCTAGAAACACCCTTGTAGATCGAAAATTCGGAACCTTCACCTCATATTCTGAAAGGAGTATTAAAGTGCTCTTCCTACAATCTTAATTCCGGAGCCACCCAGAACTATTCGATTTTCAAAGATCTAGGCCAAACCCCTTGTGTGATGTCAGCTTTGGAGGTGCTCCAGACGTGTCCTTCACAGAAGAATGCCTTTTTATATGTGTTATGAGCTCTATACATATGTGGCTCTAAGGTTATCAAGCTTGATGTCATGGATGTTAAGCCTCAATTACCTTACCACGTGGCCTTTCAAATCCATGTGGGATACACGAAAATTACCATCAAACGTATTGTAATTGATGAAGGTGTTGTGACATGCGTGATGTCCCTAACCTGTTGGAAATCCATTGGCTCTCTGACCCTGCCCCAATATATGAATATTTTGACCACATTTGATGGGCGTTCATTTCAACCCCATGGAATTCTTCCCACTTTTTTGGTTCAGTTAGGTGGGAAGACATTGGAGGTTGATGTTGAGGTGGTTGATGCACCTCTCGATTACAATTTACTACTAGGGCATAATTGGACTTATGCTATGATAGTTGTTGTGTCATCTATTTTATGCACTTTATGTTTTCCTCACAAAGGGAAAATAGTGACGATTGATCAGTTATCCTTTGCGCACGCTAGTCCTAGTGCATCGGTTGGACCTTCGGTCCCTGTGATCGACAATTCTCAACAAGAAACTAAGGATGTTTGTGTAGAAATGTATTCCTCTCTGATGGGTAGCTTTGATTTCATGGCACCAATTCAACATATTTGTGCCATTTCTAGTGATTCTTTGTCGTTGTTGAGATCCGTTCCTTTATGTACTTCATATTTCAATGACCGGACCCTACCTTCCCCAACTATGTCATACAAAGGTCAGTCACACATTGGTATGGAAATTCCATTGTCAACAATAGAGGTTTTGTATCAATCTATTCTTGATGATATTGTTGACCTGGATCCTTCCTCCTCGCGGACGGACAAGGTGGATCATGTTCTAGAGCCCGTATGGATCACTCAATCATATTGTTCACATGATTACCTCGATGATACTTTACCTTCGGATGAAGCCATCTTAGAGGCCATGTATGGTCCCGATAGGCCTTGGGACAATATGCAACATCGATCCTATTTCCTCCCAGAGCTTGTTAAGATCGAACATGATGACTTTAGATATACTTTGAGTGAGATGGTCGGTCACATCATGGTTCCATTAGATACTCATGGTATTTATGCCGAAGGAAACATGGAGAATATTTCTCCTACCGTCATGATCGACATCTCTCGTATTCCTGGAAAAATTGAGAACGTATATATTGTTGTTGATTGTTCGCCTGAATAAATTCATATCTACATTGGTCTCTTCAAAGAGTTTCATGATGTTTTCTCTCGTTCATATGAAGAGATGACATGGATCAACCCCAGCATTGTCTAACATGAGATTAAAACCTATCTGGGTGCTAAACTTTTTCGGCAACGTCTTAGAGCTATTCATCCTAGGAAGGTCACTGCTATTAATGAAGAGGTAGAGAAGACACTTAATGTTGGTTTCATCTACTCGTTTCCATTGACTAGACGGGTGTCCAACACTGTTCCCGTAAATAAAAATCAAGGAACCATTCGTTTATGTATGGATTTTAGAGACCTGAACAAGGCTTGTCCTAAACATAAATTCCCTACTCCTTTCATTAACTATATTCTTAAGGAGTGTGTGGGAAGCAAAATATTTTCTTTTATGGATAGATTTTTCAGGGTATAATAAAATTCAAATCAAACCCGAGGATCAACATAAGACCGCGTTTATTTTTCCTTGGGGTACTTTTGCATACCAGAAAATGCCTTCCTACCTTAAAAATACTAGAGAAACCTTCCAACGTGCCATGACCTTTGCTTTTCACGATCTTAATCATATTTTCAAAGATTACTTAGATGATATCACTCCTCAATCTTGAAAGAGAGTAGATCACTCCTCTCACCTTCGATTAGTAGTTGAGAGATGTCGTTACTATCACATTTGATTGAACCCTCACAAGTGCATTTTTTTGTGTTAGATTTGGTCATCTTTTAGGATTATTAGTGTCTGAGCATGGGATCATGGTAGATCCTATCAAGGTTGAGGCAATACTTTGATTTCCTCCCTCACACAACATTAGACAACTTCAAGGTTTACAGGGGAAGGCTAATTTCCTGTGTCGGTTCATAGTAAACTATGCCAATTTAACAAAAGGTTTCATGTGTATTTTGAAGAAGGACACTCTGTTTATATGGGATGAGTGAGCCCAAGAATCCTTCAATTCTCTTAAGAAATATTTGGTATTGACACCTCTATTGAAGCCTCCATACTACAGTAGAGAATATTTTCTTTATATCGTCGTGTCCAAAGGGACGGTTGGTATGGATCTAGTTTAGGTAGACGATGAGCTCCATGAGCACATTGTTTATTGTCTCAGTCGAAACCTAGTTAGACCTAAACTTAAATACTCTCATGTAGAGAAACTGGCCTTGGCCGTCGTACATGTGGTTCAAATATTACAACATTATATTACCTTGCAAAACTACCGTAGTTGCAGATATCAATCCATTTCAATACGTCCTCACAAGGCATATCATACAGGGGAAATACAATAAGTGGATTTTTATTTTGCAAGAATTTGATCTCGATTCCACTTCGGTGAACTCTAAGAAATCGTTAGATTTTGTCAAGTTGATATCTGACTTCCCTCGACAAGATGAGGACATTTTTCATGATGACTTGTTCACGGATGAACATATCTTCCTTATCTCATATTCAGACCCATGGTATGGAGACATTCTCATCTATATTCAATCCTTGAAGCTACCTCAACATCTGTCGAGAGACGATCAATGACGTATATGTCATCAGGCTAAAAACTACCTTATTATCGGTGACAATTTGTATCATCGAGGGGTAGATAATATTTTATGTCATTGCTTGAGTCACGAGGAAGATGAGTATGTTCTCAATGACTGTCATAGTGGGGCTTGTGGTGGTCATTTATTTGGTCTTGCAATAACCCAAAAAAATTTGCGAGCCGGTTATTTTTGGCTGTCATTTTTTAAAGATTGTGTTGAAGTGGTTAAAAGGTGTCACCCTTTCCAGGTGTTCACTCAGAAAATGTGCTCACACCCAACCCCTCTTCACCTAGTCTTTACCAGCGTTCCCTTCACTAACTGGGGGGTAGATTTTATGGACTGTAACCCAGCCTCAGCTGGAGGGCACCAACATATTATTTTGGTCGTGGATTACTTTACTAAATGGGAAGAGGCCATTGTTACCATTAAATTTGATTGTAAAACTACAACATTCTTCATTTTGAACCAACTTATAGCCCGATTTGGAATCCCAAGAGAGATTGTCACTGATCATGGCAGTCACTTTTAGAATGAAATGTTGAAAGAGTTAGCATCAAAATTGGGGTTTAAGCATGGTCATTCTTCCCCTTACTATCCCTAGGAAAATGGACAAGTAGAGGCGGTGAATAAATCTCTCAATACGATCTTGCAAAAAACTGTCAACCAAAGTAAATATTACTGACATTTGATGCTTTACCTTTAACTTTGGGAATATTGAACCATGGTAAAGAATTCCACTAGCTTCTCTCCTTTTCAGTTAGTACATGGCGTGGAGTTGATTCTTCCAATTGAATGTATAATCCCTTCCCTTAAGTTGGAAATTGAGCTCCTACCTAACACATCTGATCTTGAAGAACGCATAGTACACCTGGAGCGTCTCAATGAGAATTGTATGGATGCCTCTATGGCTATCGAAGCAAATAAACAATGTGTTAAGGTTCAATATGATAATTATGTATGTCCTTGGAAGTACACTGAGGGTGACTTGGTTCTCCTTTACAACCAATCCAAAGAACCACTGGGGGCAGGCAAGTTCAACCCCATGTGGCACGGTCCTTATGTTGTGTGACGTGTCTTAGAGAAAGGAGCTTAAGAATTGGATGATTATGAAGGGAATATCCTAGATGAGCCTATAAATGGGCTCTACCTTAAAATGTATTGCACCTGAACCCTCAAGATCAAGCGTGGCCTTTTGTATACTAGTGTATCTTAGTGTATATACATATTTTCATTTGTGTCATCGAATTTCTTATCAAGTTTTCCCTTGGTTGGAAGATGTCAATGGAGTCTTCATTTTACTTAGGATTCATGGAAGGTTCCAATCGTCATACGAAAAACTTGGCTTTCGTCACTTGGGTCATTTACTCACCTAAGGGCCAACTAGTGTCTTCAGGTGGCATTTGTCTAAAGCCATCAATGAATAATGTGGCTGAGTATAGTGTCATTATAGAGCTATTACGTAATTCCATTTCACATGGTGTTTTGTATTTAGAGATTCGACTGGACTCATAGTTAGTCGTATGTCAGTTGAACGACAGTTACTGTGTGCAAGATCCTACTCTACTCTGACTATTACTACGAGTACGACTTTTGGAACAATACTTTGATTTTCTTACTTATAATCACATTCCTAGAAGTTCTAATCATGTATATATTGATGCATATGATAATTATATTTTAGATTGGAATTTGTCACATAACTAAGAAAATAAAACACATTCATACATTTACACATTGTAACATATATAAGTAAAGTCAAATACCAAATTTGTTTTTATATTTTATCCTTTCGAGTTCAAAAAATATGGTGTTATAGTAAAAAATGGGGTTCACACCCTCAAAATACATATATGGCCAGTATATAACATGACAATGGAATCTACGCCCGTGGCACTAGATGTGTATCATCATAGCACACTATGACATTTGTGAGACATCAGAAGAGTTACACCCACGCATGAGGTACACCCACCACCTGACATTGCATCGCCTCTGGCAGATCATCCACTTGAACTCTAGGAATCATGTGCTTCAATCGAGATAGGTTCCCCTGTACATTATGTAGCACTCTCTCCGCGTCCCCACCCACTTTCTCATACTCTCAGCCCCTCCGTTGATGTCATGGGAATCCCTCTGGTCGTCGCAGACCTACATCTACGTAACAAAGCAATTGTTAATACTTGATACCATACAAAAATATTTTCATTCCTACATCATCCTATGATCATGATCCATACACCCTAGGTAAGAACCCATTTATTAGTGACATGGAACCTTCTCATAGCTACTAGAAGTTTCGTTTGTAAGTGGTAGAGACTTACCAAACATGGGTTCCCTAGTTAGAACCTTTGTATCATTTGGTTCCCATGCAGAATTTATTCCATAGGACCAAGATTTCCTTATAGTCTCGATATGACTTTTTGTTCAAACCCCATATTATTACTCACAAGCATTATGACCGTTACCTATGGGACTCCCCCCGAGTCTTGGTTAAGATATTTTCCAACGCCTGAAAAAATGAAAAGATTGTCGAGTGAACTTTTCTCTTTCACACTCGTTAAATGGATTTGAAAGGACATATATTTGGTATAAGTTTAACCATTTTTCGTACCAATTAGATTACTTACAAATTAGGAATACTCTAGTCACTATTAGCTACAAGATTTCTCCTGGGTATTATTTTATGCTTTTTTAGGACTAGGGGACTAAATCTATGAAAAAGGACATTTTTTGGAGTTAAGTTGTAATTGTATTACATCATCCTACTTGCAGTATTGAGCCTATTGTTGATTCTTTCTTTCTCGTTATAAGCCTCTTACCTCATAAATTTGCATCACTATCCAAGCAGAGCCTTCTATATATCCTTTGCAACTTGACATCTTGTACCCTAAGAGGAAACATTCCCTAGAGTGTACATTCCCTGCATCCACATCCTTTCATTGAGAATAGGTATGTTCCGCTACTTGGAACTATATTATTACTTGTGACACTCATTTCCTCTCCTATATCATAACATTTATTTTATGAAAAAACACAAAAAAATACGGGCGAGAAAAGAATATTATCTCATATCGGTAGCAATCATGTCTCCTTTGAACAAAGCACAAAATTTTGAGTCCATTTTCATAAAAAGTTTGATTTTAGTATGACCTTAGGAAGTTGAGCTCGTTACTTAGATTTTACTCCTCCGATTGGTTATTCTTCCAATCCTTATGGAGATTTTGTTGATGCCTCCTACATCACAAATTTGTATCATCAAGTCTATGTTTCCTGAGTTATCCATATGTATCGTGCTCTTGTTCAAAGGAAGTCTACAAGCCCGTGTCGACCATTTATCAGAACTCTTGACTTTTCATGTCAACCATACCCTCAGTGTATCTTAGATCCACATGAAGTTGTAGTCCTACCATGCACCCTAGTCCTAATTTCATTATGGGTAGGTAACCTTGAACCCAACAACCGACATTTCCTCATTGGTCACTAACTAGGGGGTTTCCCTTGTGTTCGACAATAAAATATATATTGACAGATTGGGATTCGTGTAGTGTCTTGGATTCCATTAGCCTTATTGGTGGTTTCCTCTCCTTTGTTGACAATTTTTTTTATTGGCTGCTATTCAAAGGGCCTCTTTCGTGCACTACTTACATCTAGCACATGCGAGGGATGCATAGGTTTGTTGGTTCATGAACATCCTATTTGTCTGAGCTCCTCCTAATCATCAAGATATTACTTTGTACCTCTTTCTGAATGATGAGAGATTACCTAATTCTCTCCTTTCAGTGGGTCTCCTTCCATTGACTTCAACTCATCTATTCTGGATGTGAGACCTAGATTTCTATGAGTGCCTAGAGCCTTGTAGGCATTAGTGGCATGTTCTCCCACCATTGATAGTTGGGAATACATTAATGTCTCTTGATCGATGGATTCTTCAAGTGTTCGACCTCAACACCTTTATTCACACTACTTTATTTACTTGGTGCCTTGATACCTACTTTCATTATCGGTAGGTTGTCTCGCGTTTGTTAACGATATACCTTAATGGTTGGTAATCAAACGAATTCTCATTCTATTCGACATCAAATCCTCTATTCACATGATGTAGACTTGCACCTTTGACGAATAGTGTAGAAGACCTCCAGCTTATAGTAGCAACATTCCTCATCTATTGTTGTCTTTAATTGGACCAGTACCTATATGACTTCATTGATCATGGGAGATCATATTGTACTCCATTGTATACAGATATCTTCAAATTTATTTTGAGACTGGATTCCACTATGCCTTATTTGTGACTATGACATCCTATGGCATATGTTCACGTTGTATTTCCTATTCATGGCCATGAACAACTATTTGATATATTTCCACATGGATCTATAGTGTAATTCAAATTGGAATCCATGTGTACAAAGTCATTATGGATTGTAATATACTCATGAGCAACTAGTACTTCCAACCAAGTCTTCATTACTCCACTTCTAGGAATTATAATGTATTTCGCTCATCACAGATAGTCCTTTGACCTCACACATTAGGGGGCATCTGTTACAAAAAAAAATTCCTCACTCCATGCAACTTGCTTTGATGGATTTCCATTTCCCTATGAAGACTTGAAGTTCCCTTTTTGTGCCTTCTAGATCCAAAAAAGCATATTTTTCCACATATACGCACCCTGTCAGTTATACAACAAGTGTATACGCAAGTTCCTCCACTACATCCCACATACATTGGGTTTGGTGCACAAAGTTAAAAATTATGTCGAGTATCCATGACATGTCATGATATCCATGATCCTTGACCTTCCATATACTAAAAACACTCCAACTCAACCCTTCAGTTCCATTTGAAGGCTATAAATTGAGCCGTATCCAAGCCTTGATAAAAAGTTCAACTTTGAGAGAAAAGACACTATGGAGAAATTTCACTTCTTATTGAGTCTACATCCCTTTGTCCTTGAAAGTATAAACTATTTGTTCATCCCCCAAGCACTTCCTTCTTTGTGACGAAAAACCTCATTTTTTCCTTTATATGAGCTTGCCTTTGGTCGAGAGTTGAAGTGGTGGAGGCCCAACTAGAGGGACTTAGTTTCTCAGTTCCGATATGTGTCGTTACAGAATTGTGTCACCTATGTACTTATGTTAATTATTTTAATAGAAATACTCTTTTCTCATCCAATTGATATCTTGCAAATATTTGAATTATTATTGCATGGGAATATTTGTCATGTATGTTAATGTATTATTCTAATCTATATTCTAACATTATATATTATCACCATATGATTGTGTATATTGGTTTTTGAGGACAAACTGCAGGTATAAATATTTGGGTCGCATGCTCAATAATGGTCTTCTTCGAATGTCTGGATGAGGTAGGCTCTTGGCCTTATCTTGTTAGCATTTCATTTATATAGCATGCTTGGGATTAGAGTTGATTTCTGCGTGTCATTCCATGTATTTTGGTTTACCCCTTTCCATAGAGAAATTTTCCTTGTAACATAAATCTACTGACATGGTAGCATTATTAATTGAGACTTTGTTTATCAAAATGAATTCAGGAGCATGCAAAGCATCAAGTGCCTACAGAGAAGGAAAGAACCATTTTAGTAAGTGATGTGGTCAAAATAAGTTGATAGATTACTAACAAAGTGTACACCACACTGAATATCTCTTATCATCCACCATGTTTATTCCTATGTGATCTCTCAAGAGCAATTGGAAGTGACAAGAGTTTACATGCAAGATCATGTTCAAACTTGTGACCTGGAAGGAAATTCAATGTTTGAATGGTAAATATTAATGAATTGAATGATGGAAATAAATCGATGGAAAGAAGATCCATGGTGGTGATAAATCTGCATGGAAGGATTGCAGTATGGAGACATGGTAGAACTAGGTTCGTTGATATTTATAAAGCAATGGCAGGTGTAAACGACAAAGCCACTAATTGTAGCAAGCCTCTAATTTGGAGGAACCACCATCTATAGAGGAATTGCTAACCGGATCAGCGAAGGAGGAAGATCGACCATTGATCACAGAATGGATCAACAGTGATACATTGAAATGTGATTGTGTGGCCCACAACAAGAACCTTAGAAAATCATATTAAATAATATCAAAATTTGGAGATCTTGTCATCCATCGGGAGAGGACATAAATGAATCTCGTCAAATTGTGGGAAACTAACTAGCACGTGAATTAACAAAAATCCATCCCCTGCAATTTCAACATGTGTTCAAAAGAAAATACACATGTCGGTGCATTGTTTATTGTGTCCACCCCTTTCCTCGATATCTGAGTCAAGGGTCCACCCCTCAAAAATAATTCTTGTGGTCCCATGCATCAGGTTCTATGCACGTTGGGATAAACCATTCAACAAAGGAAAAGAAATCCCCAAAGGTATTAAGGGATTATACTCTGTGAAAACTTTTCAATGGCATTTACAAGAGATGAGTTCACATAAAATTAGTTTGAACTATATATATATTGATGAGAGATGATTTTGTGTGATCGATTAGAAGATAAGAAGACTTGAAGAGGTTCTGAGATAATAATTCAAATGTATAGAGAGATAATGCGGGTCTACAGAGACCTGATGAATTCATGATTGCGATGATATAATGGCGTGATGGATTGAAGATCAATTCCTGATCCTAAGTATATTATTGTAAGTTCTGTAAATGGCACTTGTAGGGATAAGATCGTTGCAAGAGTATGAATTGGTGACATAAGGAGCTATGTATTGTTTATATGTCTCAAATATTATTTCCAGGAGTAACTTTGTTAAATAGAAAAAATGTTATGGAATATGGATAGTTTATTTTAGAAGTTGAAATGCAGAGGATGACTAGTTACAAAAGGTTGCAAGTATCTGGAATCACAGTAAACATATTTAGTTGTGAAGTCTTAGAAAACCTAATATGACTCCTTGTGATTAAGTGAGGGTGTGTAACGACCCCAATCGTTACGACTACATGTGACACAAAGCAAGTGCAATTTTTATTTTTTAAAGCAGGACAGAAATCAATGACAACAATTAATCGGCATGACTTGACGATGAACACAACTTACACATTTAGGCAACAGACAAAAACGACTCAACACACTGGCATGTCATGCAACTGGACGAAACATGTGATACTCAAAGACAGATAAGAACTACTACCCGCCTGACACAAGTAAGGAAACACCTACAAGATAAAGGACAACATCAACCACTCGACATCAGGCATCGTCAACCGGTAACTAGAAACCTCTATAGCACACAAATCCCAACGCATTAAGGAGTTACAGACTAAGAACCAACATCCACTACAATGAACGATACGTCCACATCGGGAAGCACAAGTTGGCGACTAGGTTATCATTTGTATCTATCCATCAAGGCGTGCAATGATCCCCTCATCAAAAATCATGTCATCATAAGACAATGGGCATGACAGTAACCAAAGCGCAACATAACTTATCTAGACCAATAACCCAAGAAAAATTCAACGCGCTAGGAGACCGAATTAACTGTCAAACATGAAGATAAATATAATAAAGTCATTATCTATGGAACGCAGATAGAATCTATAAAATAAAATCGCTATCTATAGAACTAAAGATAATAATATAATAAAATCGTTATCTATGAAACAAATATAATATATAATCTATGGAACAAATATAATCTATGAAACAAATATAATAAAATTGCTATATGATGAAGATCTTTTAAACTGAAACAGTATAATACAATCGTTGTCTATGGAACTGAATAATATACTAAATCGCTATCTATGAAACAATATAATCTATAATCTATGAAATAAATATAATCTATGAAACAAATACAATAAAATTGCTATACAATGAAGATATTTTAAACTGAAACAATATAAAACACTCGTTTATATCGTTGGATAAAATGGAGAGAATTGTTGGGCGAAAACACCAAGAAGGGGTTGTGTATAAATGCCAGAAAAGGTTGTCTAGCAACAAATGGTATAGCTAGGAAAATATGGGGTGAATCATTACATATTTTTTGTGTAAGTCATCCCGGATTTGTTGTGTAATCATCACAGATTGTTGTGTGAATAGCTCAGAAATACATTGTGTAAATTGTTGTAAAAAAAGAATGAATCGTTGTCCAATATTTTAAGGGAAAAAATCGTGGAGTTTAAATATGATATTGTTGAGTATTCACATATATCGCTGATTTAAATTAGGATATTCAATAGTGTTGTCATAACATGTAAGACACAATCAATAAATATTAAATTAGCTGAGNTATTTCTATTTCTATTGGTGTGGAAGTGCGAATGTACACCATTGATGTTTGTATTAATAATGAAGTGAAAATTGCCCCTTTTTTCAATAGGTGAACACCATCAATATACATTAACCACGCAGTCAAGTTATTACCATTACCATGCAGTCACACAGTAGCCATATGTACAGTAACCACACAGTCACAGCTATGAATAGATTTCTTGTATAACATCGTTGTGTTTAGAGGAAAGAGAACACGTCTGTATAAAATCGTGTTGTGTAAAGTCGTGTTGTAAAAATCGTTGTATGTAATTTCGCCATCCATTAATTCTATTAATACAATTGTTGTCATATAATAAATATAAAATCGTTGTAATATATCACAATGTGAATAAAATTTACTATCAACGAGATTTGTTTTCAACAACCATAATATCGCAACTGATATGCTAATCAATTGCAAATCAAACACAATAGTAAATTAAATCGTTGTTCAATGCCAATCCAATCAAACGCTAAAAAGCAATCAAGGAAATTCACTCACAATGTAATTGTTGTCAACAATAAAATTTAAGGGAAAATGTTGAGTTAAACATTCAGAAATGAATCATCCCAAACCGTAGAGGAAATCGATCACAGGGAAAATGCAGAGGTTAAACCTTCAACAATGAATCAATCAAGATGTTGGGTAAGTCGGGGAGTAAAAAATGTTCTTTATACCAATAAAATCGAGGAGTAAAAGTAGTGTAGGAAGCCAAGAAAATTCATGGAGTAAAGTTGTATGTAAAACGAGAATCGCAGAGAAAATTTTGGGGAGCACGCAAAGATCAAAGGTCAATCAATCAGAGATGAATCAATCAAATGAAAAGAAACTCATTCGCAATAAGGCGCAAAGACAAATCATTCAACCATGAATCAATCAAACACAGAGATAAGTAAGGGATATACAGCTGGGAAAAATTTATCCTTCACTCATCATCCATTCATAGAAAAGAAGGGCATTTGAATCTATAGGTCTTTAAACACTAAAGTGAAAACCATCGATTCAACTCCTGGACAACTGCTCAAGCACGGACTGAAGACTAAAGGGATAAGGGATGGAAGATAAAACACAATCTCTTCATAATAATCAATAAAACAAACATCGAAAAGTCATAGCAATCAGGGTTGGGTTTACCAAGGGGATCAATTCAAAAAGAAGCAAGCATAAGGCTGGAATGACATTAAGTTCATTGATTATAAAATGTTGACTAAAACAAAATCTTTACACAATAGAAGTACAGTAATGAAAGCGTAGGAAAAATATTAAACTACCATTCAAAAATATATGCATGCGTACCATAGTCAATGAAAAAGATTTGAGTCGGTGTCATGAGCGTGCTCCATCCAGCTCTTGCTTGCCAACCAATGTGACCTCACCAGTACCTCTCAGCCAATGCTAGGGGTACTCTTCTTCCCCCTAATCCCCCCAAGCCACAAAGGGGCCACACACACAATACCAAAGAACTGATACCACCCAGCTCGCCTCGCAAGGTCAAGCTACCACTCGTTACCCGAGCTGGGTATCCCAACTCTCACAAGAGAAGTTCAGTCAAGACAAAAATTCAGCAGCGTAACGTTACGCATAAACATGAGATCCATACTCCTCCTCCATTATTTTTATAAAGTTTTCAAGTAATTAGTTTCCCAATTTCTCATTAAATTCATTTTTCATTTAATTAATTAGGAAAAACCTCCCCCGTACACATGTCACCCATCCCCTAGTTGCACCAGAAATTCAATTTTATTAATTAATTAATTATTCCTACTTCCCTCACCCACCTAAAAGCATTCATAAAAACGCTCCTAGGTGTCCCAAAATTCCCTTACACTTCTTAAATGACTTACGCCTTACTTAGTTCCTAGTTGAGTTAAAAAATAGCAAGTTCCCAAGGCAATATTCCTTACTAAGTTAGACATTCAGCTTTTTCTTTATGTTTCTCCTTTTCTTTATGTTTCCCCTTTTTCCTTTAGTTTTCTATTTCTTTTAAGTTTCCCTCTTTTCCCTTTTTAACTAAAAATCAATTTAGCAAGTGTAGAAAAACAACAATTTACCCCTTTTTCTTTTTAATTAAAAATTAAATTAGCATATGTAGATAAAATAATAATTTCCCTTTTAAAATTTAATCCCCCATTATAATTTGATTTTAATAATTTAATTGAATTTCTTACCCCTTTCTTGTTATATGTTTAATTAAGATTATTATGTTTGACCACATGTGTTACTTAGACCTAGATTTTAATTTCACTAGGTTAGGTGGAATTTTTATTAGGGAAATTGTTTTTAAATCTTACTTATCACATCATTCGTTTTAAGGCTAACTAGGTTTATTCACTTACCCGTTGAAATCGTGGCGTGCCCTTGAGGATGGACTAGGTGCTCCAAGGGTGCCACTCGCCTTTTTTCGTTATCCTTGCGCGACGTGTCCTTCAGGACGCACTACGTGCTCCAAGGGTGCCACTCGCCTCTTTATGTTTTCCTTGCATGACGTGCCCTTCAGGATGCACTACGTTCTCCAAGGGCACCACTCACCTCTTGACTGAATTTCTATACATCAAAATCCCCTGGAGTCAATACTCCGCCAGGTGATCTTGTTGAAGACTAAGTGCCTCTAAGGAATAAGGCTCCTACCTTATTGTGCGCCCATTAGAATCATCATGAGCGACTGTCGCAGTCTTCCCTCACAACATCGTGGGTATTCTTGAACTAGGTAATCATTAACCTACAGTTCGAGCCACGGCGAGAGTGCTAGTAGGATGTGGCAATGTTGTTTTCCACACCTCTCCCTCAAGTCTCTGGTTGTCCAGCGTGACCCCTCTACTCCACATGTGAGTCTAGTTGGCAATCTATCGTCAGCCTACATCCATCAATGAATCATGTCAGTAACAATAATCAATCATCATAACATCCAATCATATGTACATGCCTCACATCAATAACATTCAAACCCAATAGTCTAATCCCTGACTCGATCCGGAGTCCAAGAGGTTCCATCGATGCCTCATCATCCTCAATGTCCAAAGTCATTCACACTCAGGAGAACCTAGTCAATAGCACTTGTCTATGAATACAACAAATTGACATATCATGAATCCATAATGTCTCATAATCATAATCGAACAACCAATAATATAATAATCTGGATCACTTGCAAGCAAGTGTCCTCAAAGAATAAGTTCTCTCAATGCGCGCAAGAGAGGGATGTTACATACACCTACTCTTGTTTTAAACTTCGTCCTGAAGTTTCACAGTATATAAGTGTCAAAATAAAGTGTATCACAGTATCATAAGTCTATCCATAAAAAAAAATGGAAACTATTGGTGCATATGATATGCGTCCTCCGAGGTCGTCGAGTGAGGACTATAGTTGTCCCACTGTACCTTGACCTGGTCTATTGTTTGACACCATAGATGTCAGATGTGATGGTCCAAGATGCGAATTAGGTCAGTTGTGAGTGCACCCTCATCCGATACCTGCAAGGTAATCAAGTCAAAACATGTGTTGGATCACTAACATAATGTCTCAAACAGAGACGTGAAAGACATCATTCATATGCCTCAAGGATCAGGAAAGGCTAGTCAATAGGCCACGGCCCTCTCTTTTCCACAATCTCATAGGATCCCATGAACCTAGGAGAGATTTGATCACCCTTTCCAAACTTGTCGGACTCTTATGTGGTTTAACCCACAAGAAGACTCAATCGCCAACTTCATAACTACGGTCGACACGACGCACATCGGCATAACTCTTCTATCAATCCTGCGCTTCCTTGATCCTTTGTCTTATATTTTTCATTTGATGTACCTTTTCTTGGATCACTTTCGGTCCCACCAGGACCCTATCCTCAAACCGATCCCAACTCAAGGTGTCCAACATGGCCGCCCGTAAAAAAAATCTAAAGGCACCATATTAATGGTGCTTTGATAAATATTGTTATATGTGAATTCTACCAGTGGAAAGAATTCTTCCCAATGCTTATGTTGGTCCATCACATACATGCGCATCATGTCCTCCAAGATTTGGTTTGTTCATTCGCCTGCCTGTCTCTCTCCGGGTGATACGCAATACTAAATTCCCATGAAATATCACAATATCACTGATGAAAACTCTAGCTATGTCAGGTTCCTGATACGTCGTACGTACAGGAATAAAATGAGCACTCTTCATCAGAGTTTCGAATACCACAAAAATCGATTCATGCCTCCTTATTGTCAGTGGAAATCCAACAATGAAATCCATCGAAATTACCTCCCATTCCGATTCAGGAATATTGTGGTTGTAGTAATCCTATTGGATGTCTATGTTCAACCTTCACCTGCTGACATTATAGAAATATTTCCACGTAGTTGACTATGTCTTCCTTCATTCCTTTCCAGAAGAATAAGGGTTTAAGGTCTGCCCTCATCTTCATGACTCCTGGGTGAACCACTCACATGGCTCTGTGAGCCTGGTTTAGGATCAAACTCCTCAACTCGTCGTTGGGCGATACGTAAATTCAGTTTTTCAATCTCAATAATCTATCGTCGTAAAACGTAAGTCCTTCAAATCTTTGTACCATCATTGTGTTTTGTCCGATAAAATACTT
Organism: Picea sitchensis; assembly: GCA_010110895.2. Lineage (NCBI taxonomy): Eukaryota > Viridiplantae > Streptophyta > Pinopsida > Pinales > Pinaceae > Picea > Picea sitchensis. Next base: position 424,147 of record SNQJ01S0004561.1, read on the forward strand.
GACCTCTTTGTACCAGTCATCGTCGCGCTGTAAGGTTAGAATATTTTCACGTAGATTTGTCTAAAGAGGAAACACCGAAAAGATGTGTGGTCTCCAACTCAATGAATCTGCCACTTGGTTCACTATTCCTTTTATGTAACTAATCTTGAAATCATACTCGCTAAGCTATTCCAACCAACATCATTGTCGTTCATTCAAGTTTCTTTGCATAAAGATGTCTTGTAGTCCACAGTGGTCCATTTTTAGTTTGAATTTTTGTCCAATAAGGTAGTGTCTCCAAACTCTCAAGGCATAAACAATCACTAACCACTCCAAGTCGTGCATCGCATAGTTCTCCTCATGCCTTCTCAACTTCCTCGAGATGTAAGCGATCACTCGACCATATTGCATCAAGACTCTGCCTAAGCCTTCCTTGGATGCATCAGTGCATACCAAGAATTCTACATCCATGTCAGGGACCTTTAGTAATGGTGTTGTTGTCAATAACTCCTTGAGCCTCTGAAATTCCTCTGCGCATTTCTCAGTCCAAACAAACTTCTTTTTCTTCTTCTGCAATTTTGTAATCGGATTTGCTATTTTCGAAAACACCTCAACGAACCGTCGATAGTATCGCTAAACCCATGAATCTACTCACTTCTGGTACATTCATCGACACAAGCCATTCCATAATAGCCTCTAACTTTGTTGGATCCACATCGATACCTTTCCCGGAGATGACATACCCTAAGTAGTGAATCTTTGTTTGATAAAACAAGAATTTAGACAATTTCTCATACAATTTGTTCTCTCATAGACACTGTAGTACCAAGCGCAAGTGCTCATCATGCTCCTCTGTTGTTCGAGAGTAAATCAAATATCGTCAATGAATACTTGGACGAACTTGTCCAAGTACTCGCGGAACACCCTGTTCATCAAACTCATAAATACCCCTGGGGCGTTCATCAGTCCAAACGGTAAAATAGTAAACTCGTAATGTCCAAAAATCATCTTAAAGGCAGTCTTAGGGACATAATCCTCCTTGATATGTAACTAGTGATACCCTAATCTCAAGTCGGTCCTTGAAAACACCATCGCACCCTTCATATGATCAAACAGATCATCAATCCTTGGCAACGGATACTGAATCTTGATCGTTTTCTGGTTCAATTGACAGTAGTCAATGCAGAGTCTCCACAACCCATCCTTCTTTCATATGAAAATAACAGGCGCACCCCACGATGAGTCCCAGGTCCAACAACTCGTTCAGTTGCATTTTCAACTCATGTAACTCCAGAATCAACATCCAATAAGGCATTCTTGTTATCTATTCAGTCCCTGGTTTTAGTTCTATGGTAATTTACAATTCCCTCTCTGGTAGAATCCCAGATAACTCCTAAGGGAAGACGTTTGCAAACTCTCTCACCACTGGAATGTGTTCTATACCTTCCGCTACTCCCTTCTTTTTTAACACAAGGATCGCATAAAGCTTACATCCCTTGCACATGCTCTTCCATAACTGCAAGGAATAGATGAACCTCAGGGAAAATCCCTGGTTCTGACCTACAGTCACGCATCTCTATCCCTCATCATCGACCAAGATTTACCATTTCTCCTTACAGTCAAGTATCGCCTCAAGCGATTCCAACCAGTCCATACCAATCACAACGTCATAAGATCCTAATATCGTGATGTACAGGTTGACCCTAGTGACAAACTCTCTTAGTTTAAGGCTACAGCCCATAACCTTCCCTCCAACCTTTTGTTTGGCTCTCTAATCCATTTCTCCAAAGCTAAAATCATCCTGATCGACTACCTTTACCTTAATTCTTTTTAGTGTTGCCCCAGAAATGAATCTCTCTGTAGCACCTGGATCTATCAAATACTGAGGGTCTAGTCAGCGATGATACCTGACGTTTCGAGAATAGTCGACTAGTGTTATTCCTGGTGGTTATTCACCACTGCATGAATCCAATGGGCCTTTCCATAATCTCCCAAAACAGTGGGTCCGACTGATCCAGATGCTCTAGTCCTCTCCCAGAACCATTCCTCGAACAATTCCCATGACACGTATTCGACTGCCATGTTCAACTATGACAAGAGCGTATTCCACCATAGAAGAGTGCTCCTCTTCAGTTGAAATACCACCATCTAAACCTTCATGTTGGAGGTATAGTCACAAAGTGCAAAGCACATTTCCATATTCTCCAACCATGCCTCAGCAGCTGCACCATCCGGGGTACCGAAGAACTCGAGAAATTTGACCTTCTCAAGTTCATGGTGAATACTAACAGTACTGGTTAGGCGCGTTGTGGACCCTCAGGGGTACAGGTGCCTTGGCCTCATCTCAGTACAGATGGTGAATCAAGGCCTCTGGCAATCTGTGGAAGGACCTTGTCAGACCATCGTCATCCCTTACAATAATCAAATCCAGCCCAAGGACTTGTTCTTCCTCTTGGGTTTAGACTCCTAGGGTGCGGGCACCTTTGGAGGTGTCGCACCTCCTTCCATGGAACCACATGGAAAACCTCTGTGGTGTCCTCTAATATATATCACCGCATGGACACGTTAAATTTTTAAATAGGGCTAGGTTAATACTCAAGGGTTTACTGTACTGGAAATCCTGGTGATCCACAGTCGCAGGGTTGAACCCGCTCTGATACCTTATGTAATGACCCCAATCATTATGAATACATGCGACACAAAGAAAGTGAAAATTTTATTTTTTTAAAGCAGGATGGAAATCAATGACAACAATTAATCTGCACGACTTGACGATGAACACAACTTACACATCTAGGCACCAAAAAAAAATGACTCAGCACATTGGCACGTCATGCAACTGGACGAAACATGCGATAATCAAAGACAAATAAGAACTACTACCCACTCGACACAAGAAAGTAAACTCCTACAATCTAAAGGACAACATGAACCACCTGACACTGCAACATCATCGACCAGTAACTAGAAAACTCTATAGCGTGCAAATCCCAATGTATTAAGGCATTACATACTAAGAACCAACATCCACTACAACGAACAAGATGTCCACATTGGGAAGCACAAGATGATGGCCAGGTTATCATTCGTATCTATCCATCATGGCGTGCAATGATCCCCTCATCAGGAATCATGTCGTCACAAGACGATGGGTGTGACAGTAACCAAGGCGCAACATAACTTATCTAGACCAATAACCCAAGAAAAATTCAACATGCTAGGAGACCGAATTAACTATCAAACATGAAGATAAAATATGATAAAGTTGTTATCTATGGAACGCAGATAGAATCTATAAAATAAAATCGCTATCTATGGAATTGAAGATAATAATATAATAAAATCGCTATCTATGAAAAAAAGATAATCTATAACCTATGGAACAAGTATAATCTATGAAACAAATATAATAAAATCACTATATGATGAAGATCTTTTAAACTGAAACAGTATAATACAATCGTTGTCTATGGAACTGAATAATATACTAAATCACTATCTATGAAACAATATAATCTATAATCTATGAAACAAATACAATAAAATCACTATATAATGAAGATCTTTTAAACTGAAACAATATAATACACTTTTTGTTTATGGAACTGAATAATATGCTAAATCGCTATCTATGAAACAATATAATCTATAATATATGAAACAAATATAATCTATGAAACAAATAAAATCGCTATATAATGAAGATGTGTTAAACTGAAATAAATTCATAACTAAACAACAATAAAACCATAACTAAAAATGTTGTGTACAATGATAAATCTGCAACCTATTATCAAGTCTATGGATGAAACTAAAGGTAAAACTATTTATAAAAACATTGATATCGTTGGGTAAAAATGGAAAGAATCATTGGGAGAAAACGCCAAGAAGGGGCTATGTATAACCATCAGAAAAGGTTGTCTAGCAACAAATGATATAGCTGGGAAAATACGGGGTGAATCATTACAGATTTGTTGTGTAACTCATCACGAATTTGTTGTGTAATCATCACAGATTTATATGTGAATAGCTCAGAAATACATTGTGTAAATTGTTGTATAAAAAGAATGAATCGTTGTCCAATATTTTAAGGGAAAAAATCGCGGAGTTTAGATATGATATTGCTGAGTATTCACATATATCGCTGAGTTAAATTAGGATATTAAATAGTGTTTTCATAACATGTAAGACACGGTCAATAAATATTAAATTCATTGAGTAATATATA
>SNQJ01S0004561.1:429889-444340 GCA_010110895.2 Picea sitchensis
TGTAAAGGGGTTTGCACAAAAGAAAGGTATAGATTTTGATGAAATATTTTCTCCTGTTGTTAAAATGACTTCAATTAGGACTATTTTAAGTCTTGTGGCAGTAGAAGATTTGCATCTTGAACAGTTATATGTAAAAATAATTTTTCTCCATGTGGATTTGGAGGAAGAGATTTATATGCAGCAGCCACAGGGGTATGAAGTCAAAGTGAAGGAGAATTTGGTATGCAGGTTGAAGAAGAGCTTGTATGGCCTAAAGCAAGCTCCAAGGCAGTGGTATTTGAAGTTTGACAGGTTCATGACAGAACAAGGTTATAGTAGATGTCATTCTGATCATTGTGTTTATTTTAAAAGGCTAGAAAATGGAAGCTATATTGTGTTGCTATTGTATGTAGATGACATGCTTGTTGCAGGGTCTAATATGAAGAATACAAATATGCTCAAGAAGAAATTAGCCAATTCATTTGCAATGAAGGATTTGGGTGTTACAAATAAAATCCTTGGCATGAGAATAACAAGAGACAGAAAAAATCACAAATTGACATTGGCTCAGGGTGAGTACATAGAGAAGGTGTTGGAGAGGTTTAGAATGCAAAATGAAAAACCAGTTAGTAAACCTTTGGCCAGCCATTTCAAATTAACTAAGTAAATGTGTCCCAAGACACAGGAGGAGATAGAATACATGTCCAGGGTCCCTTATTCATCAGCAGTTGGCAGCTTGATGTATGCAAATGTTTGCACAAGACCAGATATTGCACATGCAGTGGGAGTTGTGAGCAAGTATATGAACAATCCAGGTAAAGAACATTGGGAGGCATTAAAGTGGATTCTCAAGTATTTGAGAGGTACTTCTACTCATGCATTATGTTTTGGAGTTTCAGGCACTTTTCTACAGGGATATGTTGATTCAGATATGGCAGGTGATAAAGACAGCTAGAGAAGCACCACAGGGTATGTTTTTACTATAGGTGGAACAATAGTAAGTTAGATTTCAAAACTGCAAAAGGTTGTTGCACTTTCAACAACAGAGGCAGAGTATGTTGTTGCTACAGAGGCTAGTAAAGAGATGATTTGGTTACAAAGGTTTATGGAGGAATTGGGAAAGAAGTAGGAGAATAACAGGTTGTATTGTGATAGTGAGACTGCAATTCATCTTGCAAATAACTCAGCCTTCCATTCGAAGACTAAGAATATACAGTTGAGGTACCACTTCATATGATCTGCCTTGGAAGATGGAAATTTGAAGTTGGAAAAGATACACACTAGCCAGAATCATGCAAACATGTTAACAAAGGGAGTAACCAGAGAGAAATTGAGTTCCTGCTCAGTTTCAGTTGGTCTTCAAGAATGAAGATGAAGATGAGAAATTTTCTAGGTCTAAGAAGGTTCAGAGTCCAGCATATATAGCAGCGGTGGAGTTGTTGAGATCAGTCTCCAAGTGGGAGATTGTTGGTTGTGGAGCCTGATTATGTTTCTGATTCAGAGGTTCTTGCTTTCAGCTGTGTTTATACCCCATAAATATTTTACACCCCAGAAGTATGTACACTCTTCCACGCGGGGGAGTGCAGAGGGGGGGCACCCCCTCTGCGAGGTATGGGGGGCCTATCCCCACGGCTGGGGGGTTCATGGGAAAGTGGGCCCCCGGCAGGGATTCGGGGGCAGCGTCCCCTGATGGGGGTTTAGGGATGAACCCCCCGAAAGAAAAATTGCCTTGTAGATGTATATTGTAATTTCATTGTAAATCTAGACCATTCATTATAAGGTCGTAGATCTAATGGTAGAAATTATGTTAGGGTTATTTTCCCTAGAAGGCAACCCTCTATTATGAGGGAAATGTATTGTGGCTATGCATTATGGCGAGTATTGTATTCTGAGAGAGGATACTGTGAGAGAAAGAAGAGGAAGTTATAGTGGGTTTTGTTGTAGGTTGTATCCCTTCATTTGTTGTATAATAATAAAGGAAGGACCTGGCAATTTATTTGGTCGACGTAGCCCACACTGGGTGAACCACGTAAATCTGTGTCTCTCTTGTATTGTGTATCTTCTGTGTTTTATTTCTGCATTTGTTTTATTTTATTGCTCCGCGGTCCTATTTTTCTAACACTTATCACATCATTCATTTTAAGGTTGACTAGGGTTATTCACTTACCTGTTGAAATCACGATGTGCCCTTTAGGATGCACTATGTGCTCCAAGGGTTCCACTCACCTTTTTTTGTTATCCTTGCACAATGTGCCCTTCAAGATGCACTACATGCTCCAAGGGTGCCACTCACCTCTTTCTATTTTCCTTGCACGACGTGCCCTTCAAGACACACTGTGTGCTCCAAGGATTCCACTCGCCTCTTGACTGACTTGGTAGACATCAAAAACCCCTGGAGTCAACACTCCGCCAGGTGATCTTGTTAGATACTAAGGGCCTCTAAGGAATAAGTCCCCTAACTTATTACGTGCCCCTTAGAATCATCATGAGTGACTGTCACAGTCTTGCCTCACGACATCACGGGTCTTCTCGAACTAGGTAATCGTTAACCTACAGTTCGAGCCATGGTGGGAGTGATAGTAGGTTGTGGAAGGGCTATTGTCCACACCTCTCCCTCAAGTCTCTGGTTGTCCTGCGTGACCCCTCTACTCCACATGTGACTCTGGTTGGCAAGCTATCGTCATCCTGCATCCATCAACGAATCATGTCAACAACAATAATCAATCATCATAACATCTAATCATATGTACATGTGTCACATTAATAACATTCAAACCCAATAGTCCACTCCTTGACTCAATCCAAAGTCCTTTTGTACACTCAGGAGAACCCATTCAATAGCACTTGTCTATGAATACAACAAATTAACATATCATCAATCCATAATGTCTCATAATCATAATTGAACGACCAATAATATAATAATTCGGATCACTTGCAAGCAAGTGTCCTCAAATAATAATTTCGCTCAGTGCACGCAAGAGTGGGATGTTACAGAGTGGAAGAATTGTAGCTACATGACAAAGTTTCAAGATTTATTTGAACAAAGCCTGCAGGATAAAGTGCTAGTTGAAGTAAAGAATAACAACAGGAGGATCTTAAGTCTACTACAGAAGCAGAAAATCACTTAAGAGAGATTGATGAGAAGCAAAGGATGTAATTGTTAGATAAACTTACAAATTTAGGGAGGTAGGGTGGTGCAAGGGTTGGAGACTAATATCTCCCTCAAGTTGGTGCTTGAGAATCATGCAAGTTTGTGTCTGAAGTTATTATGTTGGTGCTCAAGGGGATTGGTATCCTCATAGCAAGTTGGTGCCTTCCTTTCTACAAGTTGGTGCTTGTGGAATATTGGTGTCTATTATCTGCAGGTTGGAGCTTTCAATTGATCTAGGGAGTGGGTGCTTCCTTGTAGTTGGTGTCGATAAAGAAAAGGGGGTTGGAACCTCCTTCTAGTAGGTGCTAGATAATTCAAGGATTTGTTGCTTCCTTCCAATTGGTGTTGGTAAAGAAAGTAAATGTAATTCTTATTATTAAATCATTTTATGGTTTTCTCCCATTTTGGATTTCCATGTAAAACACTTTGTGTTATGTGCATACTTCATGTTATGGATGAATGGAATTAATAATGTTTAATGTATAGATAAATTGTTTAAAGTTTCAAATAATAAAAAGTTCCCAATACGGATTTAGCCCCCCTCTCAATATTGGTAAATATTCCAACACTCATGTTGTTCCAATAAGGTTTTGTTAGATGTACCTACAATGTTGATCACTCCAAGATGCAAGAGTTTATATTGCTCTCTAATCAAAGAATCATAAAAATATTCAAGAGAGGGTGGTTTGTAAGAAACCCCTATATCTTCTCTAGTGGATTTAAAAGTATATAAAAAATAAATTATGCACTACCAAAATTTTCAAAAATAGCATATATACATCGTTCATCCTTCATTTTTGTTTTACAACCTCTAAGTAAAATTCTAAGTGTTTTGAAATTACATAGGTAATCTTCAATTTAAGTGAAATCATTGGGATTTAACGAATTTATTTTTTTTCAAGATGGTGGGATCAAATCTCATTGTGTTTACCAAATACAGTGTCCAAATTTTCTCAAGCTTCATGTGGGTCATCAATTCCTTGAAGGTCAAACTGTAAATCACTAGAGATGGACATTTTGATTAATTCATGTTCTTCATCATTTTTATTATCCCATTTAGTCTCAAAAAAATAGGCAATTTAAAAAAAGTGGCACTAAAAATAAACTTCAAATGTCAAAGTTATGAGTCTTCATTTTCTCTATTTTGGATTTCTTGGAAAACATTTTCACTATTTTTCACTTTTTGGAGCAACATTTTCACTATTTTTCACTTTTTAGGGCAACATTTTCTGAATTGAAGATTTTCTTCAAAAAATTTGTTGTAACTGGAGGTTTTCATAAGCAATTTATTCCTATATCAAAGATATTTCCTTAAGCTATTTTTTCTTTAAAATTTCCTTTCAAAGTCTATATTTTTTTAGAATAAATTTTGTCATAAGTTTTTTCCAAACAATTTTTTCAAAATCAATTTTTTTTTAACTTTTCTTTAACATCAACTTTTCTATCCAAAATTTATTTTAAAGCAACTTGGTTTATTGAGCAATTTTTTCCAAGTTTTTTAAGACATGTTTTTTTTTTAACCTTTACAGATTGAATAACAATGGGCAAAAAAAGGAAGTGCAAGAGAAAATATGATCGCACTAGGGATGACACCCATCGTATAGAAGAGTCGAAAGATTACTATAGAAGAAAGAAACAACAACGTGCAAATATTGAAGGAACGAGTGATGATAATGTAAGTAGAGATTTGTATCTTGATTTTCAACAAGATGAAATCTAACCAAATATGCATACATATTATAGATAATGTTTAGAATTCAAAACATATCGTCTAATATAATTGATTGTAAGTTGGAATTTATATTTTGCAAAAAACGGAAATAGATTTTCCTCATAACATTGATGAAATTATTGAAGTTGAAAATGAAGTAGAAGTCCAACCACCTACAAGTGTGTGTGTGTGTGTGTGTGTGTGTAATACGAGATGAACTCTTGTATATTTTAATTAATTTATGATTACTCGTTTAGTTTTTTAATGTCTAATTTAAATTTTTACATATTTTTTATAGAACAATGATTTAAAAATTTTATGTTTACAACATAGAAAATTGAATCTATGTTAATTTCAAGTGTTTTTAAATTTAATCAATTTAATTTATGTTTTTAAATTATATTGAAATTTATGTAGGTGATATCACATTGATGATGAAATGTTATAAAATGTTGATACTAACAAATTTGGAGACAAAAACCTAACCATGTTATATGATATCGTGTTGAAACGATTTACGGTAATTTTTTCAAAAATGAATTAGAAAAAATACAAACTCAAATTTTGAGAGGTCTGATAAGGTCCAAAAAGTTAAAAGAATCTACATCATTATTGGGTACTAAAAATTTGACAAAAAAAAGAAAGGTGAAACAAAGAATCCTTGAAAATATAATAGATGCATTAAAATCTTTTGGAAAGTCTAGAAAAAAAGATGCTAGTGTTGCACGTAGAGTAATACAAACAATAATTCTTTCATCTAGCAATATAAAATATTGTTTGACACAACATATGGAAAAAGTGATGGGAACCTCAAGAAAAACATTGTACAACTTCATAGAAAATTATGATTGCAAATAGATTCAATTGTTGAACTTGATTGTTGGAAAGTTATTTGTAGACAAACTTACAAAGATAGACTTGCAGAAAATGTTAAAAATATGGCCCATGATTATTGGTTGGAAAATTCTCATGTTTCACCAAATGTAAGGTATGTGTTGTGATGAAGAATATCACGAAGTCAATATGAATCTCATGAAAAAAATATATTTGAAATGAAACAAATAAAATTATTCAATAAGTTCAAAGAGAAGCACGGTCAAGTTAAAATGTTCATCAATACATTTGTGCAACAAAAACCATTGTATGTTAAACCGATTATTGTTTGTGACACTTGTTGTCATCGTTATCATGTGGGATTTGAGTTATATTACGCCACTTTTCTTGATTTGGTAAAACATTTTGGGCAATTTCACCTCCTCCTTCCATAATTTGTGCCTTTATATCCCAAATTATATGTGAAATAGAAGGTGATGAATTATTTTACCAAAAAATTGTGTTGGTGGAAAGAAATGTGATCACTATGGAAATCTAGCTTTATTTCAATCCAAGTATCTTATTGATGTGAATGATCAATCCTTGTCCAATATAATAGTAATTGGAAGAGATATGAATATATCAATGTTACTACTACAAATTATTCAAGTGTTATTTCCAAAAGGATTGATTTGCAAGAGGATAAGATATGTGTGATGGATTTTTTGAAGAAGTTTGAAAACAAAATTTATAAATACACCAAGCATTCGCATAGAGGTCAATGGAAAGACCTACAATTCAAACAATCTCGTGAATTTTTTCCACTAGGACAATTTTGTCAGTAGTTTATTTCCTAGAGAATCACACATTTGTTGCACAAAGAGAAATACATAGTGAATATTATCATTATGATCAAGTTTCTATACATTTCCACATTTATATAGACATGCTCAACATAGTGTTGATAACATAGAAAGGAACAATGACAATCGACATGTCATTAAAGAATATCTTGTTTATATATGTGATGATTGTACACACGATACTCATTTTGTACAACATTGTTTTGATAAATTTTATGATTCCTTGAAAGCCCATGGGATCAAATACGTTCAACATTGGATATGGTTAGATGGATGTTCAGGTCAATTAAAATATTCACAATAATTCTATTGGTTGTTTCATCTTCATAAGAAACAAAACATTAAACATTGTTTTAATTTCTTTGACATTGGTCATGGGAAAGGAGAGCATGATGGTGCAGGGGCATGTGTAAAATGAGCACTTCGAAAGTATCAGATGAACCCTTCTATCAATTTATTTGTATCTATTGATCAAGTTATTCAATGGTGTCGAGCATCTCTAAACCACGAAAATAATCCATCAAGGAATGTGCGTAGGTGTGTGTATATATGTTGTACACATGAAAGTTTTATTAACACATGAAAATATGATTCGATCAAGTTCAATATCAAAAATTTATCTCTAACATATAAATTAACATGTTTCATTTACTTAAATAAATTATTCTTGAACCGTGCATGTTTTTTTGGCATATTGGAATCCAATATGTATAAATATTGATCCCATATGAAGCCAATAAAATACATAAGACTTGAAAATTGCATGCAATTAAAACAAAATCCTACCAAAATGTTTTTTCATTTGATAGAAAGAATGAATTTTGTTTTTGTTCAATTTGCATAGAGGACACACAATCCAATGAAACTTGTGAAAATGAAACTAGAAAATATGTTAAATCTTGGAAACATACATAAATTAATACAAAGGGGAAAATGTCACTTGAAAGCTTAGATGAGATGGAACCAAATGGCACTACAGTGTTAATTGATGGTGATAGAGTTTTCGATCTTGTTAGGGAAGGTACAATGTTACAATTAAACTCAAAAACATTTGTATATGTTAAAACATGGTAGATGCACTATGTAAAATATATTATAATATAACATAGAATTATGCATGTTGATATAACGATTGGATTGTTGGCACATGCCTTTATTTGCAGGAGATGTTACATTTGTTGTGGTTGCACCTGTAGACAACGATGAAAATGTTAAAGATTATTTGATGTGGTGCACATAAAGAACAATGAAGTTATTGGAGGATTATAATGATAATGATTTTATATATGAAAGAGGATCCATCGTACTAAAAGGCTATTTTTTGAAGAAACACAGCAAACTAAAATCCATATTCACTTTCAAGACTATAAGTCGGATGTCATAAGTTGTCAATATAGTCAATTGGTGTGTGCAGTGTGCATAAAGTTAATAGAGGTCCAATCAAAGAAAAAATTGAAAGTTAGAAAATGGAAAATGATGAAATTTGATCATGAACAAATAATTGAAGATGGGATACCATTACAATGTTATTAAACAACATTCTAGGATAAAATAAGTTTGCATCAAGTACATATATATGGATATGTAGTATTATGTCTTGTTTGGTTTACATTTGTGGTCCATTCGAATAAGGTGATATTTGATGAATTGATGTACTACTTTAGACAATTTTGCACATAAAATGTGATCACAATTGGTAGTCAATTATAAAATATCCAGGTCCCCATATGTCCTCCAGGCCACTTAAGGCATGAGATAACATGATATGGATTTTCCATTCATTCCCTGAAAAACTAGATAGTACATACATGTCTTACATATAATACATCGTTTTCAATTTTGAATGTACTTATATGCAATTAATTTGAGTTAAAAACGTATCAAAGATATTGTAACTTAGAATTAGAGTTCATATATGTTTTAATATATGAAATATCATGAAATTGATGTACATTGAACTTGAGAACATTTCCTTAGTATTTGGGTTTTGGATTGATCAATTTGAAATTTTGAGTTCATGTGACATTTTTTATGTGGATTCATAGGCCTATAATAATAATAGAAGTCAAAAAATCGGATTTGTATGACTTCATTTGGTCTTTCACCATCTAGGTCTCTAGAGTTGGATATGTTGTCCAATTATGCACGAACTTTTGCTTTGTAATCATACTTCTATCACTTTTGTTAGTTTTTTTATTTGGAGCTCATGTGAGCATTTTCCTTTAATTATTTTTCTTTGAACAAAATATCATACCATTTATTTGATTAGTTATTTATAGAAGATACCACTAATTTTATTTACACATGGCATGAGTATTTCCATAAAAATAATTCTATCTAATCAATTATTTCACCATATTTCCCTCTATAGTTGGATATGTTGGTATCTATTATTAACAATGGATACTATGTATGTTGGTATCTATCTTACATGTATATTAAGGTTGAATGTCATAAATTAGACTTGTCTCTCTTACATGTATATTAAGGTTGAATGTCATAAATTAGACTTATATCCCTATTACATGTATATACTAGAGATCCCACCTGCAAAAGAGGCAAAGGAGAAGGAGACCAGGGTGGTAGAGGAGATAAAAACAAGGGAGACCCAACCTGCATAAGAGATAGAAGCATCAGTCTGGAAACAAGTGCATGGGATCTCAAGGATATAGGGGACCATCAATGCCATCAAAATTTGTGATACCACTTATACATTTTCATTTACTAGTCTTCAGGGTTTGATAAGATACGAAAGCATTTTTGTGAAGTGACAATGTACTCAAATGTGAGATATGGTTTTTTTTTATCCTAGAATAAAGAATATTTGCATGGGCCCTTCCATCCTCTCATGTGGATATTCTACCAAGTTATAATATTATCATTTATATGAATCTACATGAAATTCCTTGTCATTTGATGAACCCTAGCCTTCCAAAATTTCTTCCATGACCACTTTGGATACTTATTGGCTTCGAGAGGAAATGCGTTCCTATACCCTAACTTAACCATGTACTCACATGGAGAGGTATTGGATCCCCACCTAAGATAGTTATCATCCTCTCAAATATGAATGGAAACCTCAATGGGTTAAGCTATAAAAGCATTTCACTTCTAGATGAGTCTATTCTCTAAACCAAAGGATTCTTGTGACAACCACTAAGAGCCCCACCTATCTATTGGAATTGGGATATGATTTTTTATTTTTTTATTTTTATGATAAAGGATATATGTCATTCATTTTTTAAATTTGTTTGTATATGCATATAATTTATGCTAGTCCATATCTAAGTTATTATAAAAAAGACAAACATAAAAATATATAGCAATGTTTCCCTCCATATTCATCCATTGATTAATCATATGATTCTATTCATGTCAAGTTTAATTAATTAAAAATAAATAAACTCTAGTCTTTCGGCCTTCAATGATAACATTATAGTATTATAAATGGTTGGACTTGGGTCCTTACATGATAAATGGACAGGCTCAATAATCCTTCTAGAAACATTTTTCTCTCTTCCCTAAATCACTATTTGATAGATATTTTTTAGAGATGTTTTAAGGGAAAATGGTATACATAATAGATTGGGATAGAGTCAGAGAGCCAATGGATTTCCAACAAGTTTAGGAAATCACGAACGTTGCGGCACCTTCATCAAATACAGTGTGTTTGATGGTAATTTTCATGTACTCCACATGGATTTGAAAGGCCATATGGTAAGCTAATCGAGTCTTAACATTCATGACATCAAACTTAATAACCTTCGAGCCACGCGGGTCTAGAGATCCTAAATTAGATAGAAAGGTGTTCCTCTGTGAAGGACATGTCTAGAGCACCTCCAAAGATGACATCACACAATGGGCTTGACCCAGATCTTCGACAATCGAATATTTCTAGGAAGATTTGGCATTAGGATTGTGGGTAGATCATTTTAGTACTCCTTTTGGAATACGAGGTGGAGGTTTTGACTTTTCAATCTACAAGGGTGTTTTTGGAGGAGGAAGAGACTCTATACCTACAATAGATTGTGAAGATCTGTAATCACGAGATCGAGTAGCTACATCAATATGATACTTGACCTTATTGACACATAGATGGCCACCTTCATGTGCTGAGGGGTTTTGACTCTCGCTCTATGCATTTCCGGTGTTGGAGGTCCCCGAGGCCATGTGTTGATTATGCGGAAATGAATTTTTCAGCACAGAGGGTGGCTGCGATAAGAGCCTCAAGGATTCCTTGATTTTTGGGCATAGGTGGGTAAGGTGATCATCTTTACAAATTTTACAAGGAAACTTGAAATTCCATTTTTCTTTCTTTCCCTCTCCAGCATTATTATTCAATCTATCATTGTTAGTGTCGTTCTTGTATTTATTATTATTTTTCCCACCCTTATGATTATTACCTCATCCTTTCCTTATATTCCCTACTCATTGTTGGTTACCATTTGGGTTGTCCAATGACTTTAAAAGATGCACATCTACCGACTGATTGGGAGTGGAGGACGAATTTGAATATTGTCCTGCTACAGGCTGGCTTAGAGACAAATATTTCAATTGGTTTTTCACCAAGTCTATACACTTAGCATTTGTAGAGCCTATGATGCCATCAGCATGAGGCCTAGGATTTTTTCTAGGGTCATATTTCAAGCGCAGTGTGCCGGGAATAATTTATACAACATCTCGGACTGAGCGTATATGAGGAAAAATTGTTGGGATTTGAAAATAGCTTCTTCCTCAGATGCTACTATGGGTGTAGAAACATCCTTCGAAATATAAGGCAATAAGGACTTAAGGAACCACTCCAACAAAAAATCTAGAGAAATGTAGGATTTGATCAACCTCTTCCGTCTACACCACTCTTGGATATGGTCTGAGATATGCGTGGCTTTATCTTATCAAAGGGACGAAAACATTTCTATGTCGACATCGTAATGAACCGACAAATGGAAGTGGTTGAGAAAGACTAAAACCATCTAATTAAAGTTTTCGTATGTTCCCCCCAATAGCTCAATGTACCACTTTGCGAAGACCCCCATGAGGGTGCATTGAAATATCCTCAAATGAATAGAATCATCATTAAAGGGGAGTTAGATGAGCACCAAGATGAAAAGTAGTAACATGATCAACTGGATCCTCGCCAGTGTGCCTTCTAATTTTGGGTTGTCTGAAGGGATATTGGTGGGTATGGGGGGGCATAATAGATCGTGATGCATAGGTTCATTCATCAATTTATAAAAATATGGAAGATTAAAGTATTTAAAAAGGGAGTCCCGGGGGTTAGTGGCGTCTAATCCCTTAATCTCGAGAAAGATTGAATGTTGAGGAGTTACTTGAGGCCATCAGGGGTTACAGTATATTCCATGGCCATGTCTATTGGGATATCCTCCTCAAAAGCCGATTCATAAATTTTGTATAGGGTCCATACCTATTAGAGCTTTTATAATAATGAGGAGGTTATATATGTTTCCCCAATAGAAGAGACTTTGGATAGGGGAGGTTTCCCATAGTGTGAAAATGAATCCGAAGGGGCTTTGGGATGGGGGTTTCCCATAGTGTGAAAATGAATCCCTCTGGATGGAACTCTGGAGGACAAAGGGGGATTCACCATAATAAATGAATTTGTCATAATCGACATGGAAGAAGAGGGGTAAAGGATGGAATATAGGAAGTGACTTATGTGCCCGATTGAGCAGTCTATCCAGGAGCATTGAGTCTAGGATTATGCTCTAAAGAATTAGGCTCGGAAGAAAGAGGAGGCCAACCTCCAACTGTAGGATTCGTTTGGAGAATATGTCCTCCACTAAAGGAGAGAGGAGCGTTCTGAGGATCCATGCCCCTAGGTATGAAACTAGGATTCTCATTAGTCGCTGGAATAGAGGATGAGAGTTGTGATGTCATGTTGGGAATACCAAAATAAAATGGATTAGAGACCAAATATATTGACTAAGAATTGTAATCTAACATACCAAAAAGAGATCTGAAAGGGTTCGTTCCTATGGGTTGAGTATAACCCACAGGTTGGGTAGCAGTAGAGGTGGGGATCTTCGTCACCCCAACCATCTAGGATGAAGGAGTCGAAGGAATCCCACTAATCAAAAAAGATATAGGAGTCTAGGGACTCCTTGTGATGTTTGGGTTTGATTCAATACTCATAACTGGATTATCACAAGTCTAGGATGTGGAGATATATGTACCACGTTTATTAACTTTACACCTTTTAGAAGGCAACTTTGTTAAAGACTCAAGATGTGAGAGGAAGTTGATCTTACTCCACGATGACTCAAGACTCAAGATATAAAACCAAATCCTAGGGCCAAATAATAATTAGAGAGCACACCAAAATAAAGTAAAAATTCCAATACACATAAACATGATATAGTGGCCTAAAAAGGGCCTCCCTCACTAGAGTAGGTATTTCTCACCCAAGAGGGACCTGAGACTCCCTTCAAAATATTGGAGGTATCATAATCAATTATAAGGTCCCTCATGGGCTTAACAGCATAGTCAGTCAAATTTCCCCGAAGAGGTAATCCTCCATAAAGGTTGTGTGTTGTCAAACCCTTATCTAACTCAGGGTACCTATAGAATAACCCCTACAACTAACCTAAGTGGCTACCTATGTCAAGCAACTAGAGTCACCACAATATAATCAATGCGCAAGTGAGCAGTCATAAGTCCAGTCCACTGCATGAGCAGGGTAACAAAGCTTGAAATCTTGAAATCGTTGCCTCTCATGGAGGTAAAGGTACTAGCAAGGCCCCTAAATACGAATAGAACTCTATAAATATCTCTAACACTAAGAAGGTATTAGAGGGATATCTTTGCAACCAACTTTGTGTGACCTCGTGCTTAACTCTACTGTGAGTGAAGCCTCCTGACATCACTAATTACATAATGGGTTTCACCACTCCTTGGTCAGACACATATGTTTATTTTAATAGCCTTGGAGAATTTTACTCACAAAATCATATTCCAAGGCCTTATGTCCTATACTTGTTTGTGTACACTTGAAAAATGAAATTGTTTCTAATCAATTTTAATTAATCGGCATTAATTTTAATGGCATATACTTACTGAAGAGGTGTAGTCATGAAACTAATGGTATTACGACTCAGCATATAAAAGAAACAAATATAAAAATGTTGTTAAGTACTAATCTTGAATTTCAAAGAGATGGTATGCTTCTAAATGAAAATTTTCCAATGCAATCTCTACAATTTCAATAAAATGAAATTTCTCCACATATATCAAAATCAATGCAAATTAATCTAAAGAGTAAATGCCAAAATGCAAAATGAGTAAATGTTTTTGTATTTTTTTATATAAATAAAATAAAATGTAAGGACTGAATAGCAGCTTCACATATAGACCCTACTGCAAGCAAAAAGAGACAAGTCAAGCAAGATACTGAGAAGAAAACACTCGGACCGATGTGAAAGGACAACCAATAAAAAGGATGATAAGAAGGAATATCGCATGAAAATTCAACAAAAAGAAGGGTTCCTATCACTTTGTAAGAACTTAATAGTCAAGAAAGAGACCCAAGAAGACTCATCAAGCAACCAAACTCACCCAGCAAACACCAAACTCAACCATCAAGACTAAAGAGATGGTGTACATGATTGTTTGAGAAAAAATCATGTATCTACGCACCTTAAAGGAGGACAACTCGTGTATGTATGCGTCTGTCAAGGGAAAAAACGTGTATACCTAGTAAAACATTTCCATGGCAAGGGTTAAGCTCATAAACTCAGTTGCAAAGTAAAAATAGGTTGTCAAGCAATCAGGCGATAAGGAAACTCAAGCTAACAGAGAGAAACTCAAGGAGAAAAACAATCCAAACCCCAAAAAATAAGATCAATCCCCAATATGGTCACCAATTGTTTTACAAGGAAAATATCTCTATAGCATGGGGTAAACCACAACAGACG
>SNQJ01S0004561.1:444350-459345 GCA_010110895.2 Picea sitchensis
TAATTTAAATCGAACGAAAGGTAAGGTCCCACCTTTCTATGTATCAATATAAAACCATGATGTTATTCTTCATAATTGCATGGTTTATATAGGAGCTACAAATAATATCATTCCATTATCAGTCATGGAAGCATTGGGGATGGGTTGCATGAAATATTATGAAACCGATGACAGTATTTATGCCATAAACTCCAAAAAAGTCCTTGCATATGGAGAAATCAAAGATTTATATGCTTGGATTATTGTTTCTCCACATATTACAAATGTTTTCACAATTATAGTTTTTGATATTCCTCCAGCTTATGGAGTAGTTCTCGGAAGGGATTGGTCTGCAATGATAGGGGGATACATCATGAATGATGGGAGCTTCATGATGTGACCAAATAAGGATGGAAAAATGATGAGAGTTCCATGAGAACCAAGGAAACATTTCTCTTTCAAAAGGAAAGACAATGACTTGATGCAAGCCTATGTTGATGTCGACATGGGGAATTATGTCATGCTAAACCAAGAACAATATTGTTACACATCAAAATACCACATTTTTGTTTCACACCCTAAGTGTCACAAAGTGTCGCAAAGTGACATATGCACCTTGGTAAGTGTCACATTCACTATCGCAAGTGTTGTATGCACCTTATCAAGTGTCTCATTCACTTTGTGAGGTGTCGCCACCCCTTGACACCATTAAAACAGTTGTTCATGACCCCTAAGTCATATGGGAGGAGGAAAACCATAATTTTTTGGTCAAAACACACTTTTTCCTTGGAAAATTTGACACTGTTTTTAGCATTTATGAAGACCATCACCTCCTTGTCCATTTGTTGCACACATAGCACCCACTCTATCTCTCACTGGGGGGAGCATTGATGTTTTTGAGAGAAAGGAGGTATCTCTCCCACCTTAATCTATGGGCCAACTCTTTGACATTGGGTTAGTTGTGTTCGACCATCATGCTTGGGCCTCACTTCAAGATCTGATCCAAGCTTCAAGGAGCCATATCCTCAACCATACCCCTAATTTTCTCATGGTTTTTGTGCCTCTCAAGCATATATATTGAGGGAATTCCAAGGTGAAAGGAGGAAGATTTCAGATATCAAACTTATGATCTCGGTAGAATCATGCAAGGGTTGGACGAGGAGATCTCGGGGAGGCTAGTACAATTACATCAATTGGGGTATGTAAGTATTCTCTTTGGGTTATCATTTTAATATACTTGGCATATTTCCTTCAAGCTTGTCTATTCTTGCATGTGCTTGTCTATTGTTCCTTTGATCTTTGTAGATGAATTTGTTTGATCTAATCTTATATATTAGGAGTGTTGGGTATGTGTTATATTATTTTCATGTGTGTGTGAGTGGGTGCGTCAGATACGACAACTGCGTCTAACGATCCCTTTACCTAGATTTGTAAATTAATCCCGGATTAAGGGATTAATTTTTTCTATTTTTAGCAGATTTTGCTATTTTTAGCAGATTTGTAAATTAATCCCGGATTAAGGGATTAGGGTTTTGGTATATACGGAATACCTAAAAACATTGTATATATTGTATGGAAAATGGTCAAATTTGATATAATGAAAATAAGAAAGGTTTTCTCGGTTGAGGGTTTCCGGTATAAAATCTTTGTGTACTCTGTGTATGAGCCATTGATTAATTTATGTATTGCTTAAGAATCTATATGCATTGCTTTACTTCGCAGGTTTAAAACTTACAAGGAGTTCTTTGTTTCTTGTTTCTTCCTATTGTAGGTATCAAATCATGCTAAGGAGTTTACAAATCAAGCTCAGATTGGAAGAAGTGAGGACAAACTTTGAAACAAGGTGCATCACACTCTTTCTCCTTATCTCTTTTTGATTGATTGAACTGAATTCAAAGGGATGTTAGTGTCCCCCTGTATCTTTCTATCTTGGTATTAGGGGTCTATAATCCAAGGGAAATTTCACCTATCCACAGGGGAATATTTCTGTAAAAAAAATTGGTGACTCCACTGCAGAGTGAAATTTCATTTTTTCTTCACTTGGTTCATCCAAGACTTTTTCCTATCCTTAGATCTTACTAGCTGATTTGATCTAAAGATTTCATGTTCCTTGTCTTTGCTAGTTGTCTTACAAGGCCTTTTACTGAAATTTCATGAGTTATTGATCTTTTTGAGTTTTTCTCAGACTTTCCTCAGAACTAGTGCTCCCCTGTAGTTCAAACCATGGCATTTTTTATTGATCACTGCTCCCCCAGAGATTTCTAGGGAGAGTTGTAGCGCTCTGGTGTCTTGGTTACCAGAGAATTTGTTTCCTCTTTCTGGGGAAAATTTCAAGTTTGGTGCTTGTTGGGTCTAGTATTTGGATCTTTCTCTCTGGCTCAGAGCTTCTTTTATTGTACCTTGGATTCTGTTTGATTATAAACTTCATGTCCTTCATTCTTTTTAGTCTTTATTGAGTTTGTGTTTTCTTTATTTATTGCAAAATCGACCCTTTCTCTTTCAGATTTGGTTTCATTTTTTTGAAACTATTCTTGATTATCTGATTGATTAGAGGAATTCACAAGAAATATTATTGATCATGGGTCTATTGGTTTCTTTGTATTTGATCTCTTACTCAATACCTGATGACTACAAAGTATGACTTTTTGATTTCCTAGTGTCTTTGAGTTCTTGATTGAACATGGTATCTTCTACTTGTTTTCTTTCAATTCTCATCATTATTGAGTGTGATTTGTTTGATTTATTTTTTCCTCATAGTTCTCGATATTAAACATAGAGATCTTTCATCTGAAATATTAAGAAGCGAAAAGTTTTCATATCTCCTTGCATAGTTAATCACACAAAGAAATTTTTCATTCATTACGAAATTTATTTTGGTTCATGTTTTGGAAAAAGAGCTAGTTTTGTATGTTCATTTTGGTTTTTGGAAACATTTTCTTGGTATTTTGGCATC
This sequence comes from Picea sitchensis, assembly GCA_010110895.2. NCBI lineage: Eukaryota > Viridiplantae > Streptophyta > Pinopsida > Pinales > Pinaceae > Picea > Picea sitchensis. Next base: position 447,283 of record SNQJ01S0004561.1, read on the forward strand.
GTATTGTTCCCAAAAATTGGAAGTTGCATCGTTTTGAGTGATTTCTTGTGTTAAGAAAAATACCACTCTTCTTCTTCCCATACACAGAATTCATCGAAAGAAAAATTGTATATAATTATTTTGCATTCTATTGGATTTGAGTCTCTCTCACATCATCAGTTTCATCTCCATGAACCTTTTGAGTTAAAAGTCATTTAAAATCAACCGTGTGATAATAAAATCACCTAGAAATTTTTTTTGGTTTTATCTCACCAGCAGTAGCACGGGGTCAGGGTCTTTGGACTAGGGATGTGAGTAAATTTCCCAAGACTATTAAATAAATTGTAGAGCAATAAAGATCATATAAATCCAACTTTCGTATAAGCATAGTCGGGAATTCCCTCTCACAGAGGATAAACATGAGCTCATGTGCAGGAGAGCAGCAGAGATTACCCCTCTAAATCTTAACCAATCATAGTCGGAAAATCATATATTGGGGGTTGTTATTGAGAAACCATTGGCTTCATTTGGTCTCGGTGCTTCGTGAACTCTGAATCTGTTCGAGTTCCTCTGAAGTCCTACCAGTCCACTTGTCTTCAGTTCTCTTGAAGAGCTTCATACTTTTATATCCTTCCCATACATTCGGTCCCAATTATCGATTGTACCCATCGGGAAGCTGACTACGAGTTGGTAACCTTAGTGGACTTTCCTAGGTACCTACATAGGTGACTGTGAGGGGATCTCCAAGGAACATGGGGTAGATGTCGTATCACATTCTCAGTACCCTTACAGTGTGATCCTACAAAATAAAGGGTTACTTTCATTGAGAAGGGATATTATGTGGAGTTCAGGGTAATTGTTTCTCACTTCTTCGCTAGCGGCTTGATAACTCATCTTCGGAAGATCTTTAAATCTGTTGTTTCCTGGTCGGTTTCTTTTAGTTTTCAGAGGAGTGTGTTTCTTTTTCTTTTACAGTTGGTCATAGGATTAGAGACTTAAAAGTATACAAGGTATGGAATTTGACACTCAAGAACCTCGACACAATCTTTCTTATGAAGCAATGAGTGCAGATCACACTTCTAAAACCGAGAGTGACGCTCCTGAAAGTGGCCAACACGTTGAAGAACCAGTCACAACCTTCGTAGAAATACTTTCATCTTACATGAATCCACTTTTTAATGATCCCCTCATCTTACCACTCACTGATCCACCATCTATGAGATATTTTTATTCCTTTTCTTCTTACTATTTATTGCCTAGTTCAACCACTACACCATCTTTTGGCATGAACCCGCCGATTTTTAGTTTCCCCGAAGGACTTGGGAATTCATCCTTTTCCACAAATCTCGTAGTTGATACTGTTGGTGATTCTTCTTTACCAAAAACATTGGTGACCCAACTAACCCAAATTCAACCACTTTCACATTCATCTCCCTTTGCACATGAGTCGGGTCATATCCCTACTTCATTATTTCCACACATGCACACACCAAGTGCCTTACTTGGTCGTTCCATCGAGAGAATGGCCATTAGTAAATTTGTTCACACAACCATGGTTACACAAGTTATTCAGCCTCCATTTAACACATCACGGATTAGTACCCCCTACATTGTAGGTCAATCTTCAATGGGAGGACAACCTTCAACTGGGGGGAAACCTTCACTTGTAGGGAAAATTTTTACTAGGGGGAAACCTACATGGTTGCAACATCAACAAGCATGGTGGAAATCCAATTATGCAATTCCTTCTATCCCTACTACCATTGGCCTGTATCTTGGACATCCATATCTAGGAGTGTTGAATCCTTTGTGAGCTCAACCCAATCTGGTGGGCATTCCTACGTAAGGAACTATGCCCTATCAATCTATCAACCCCACGATTTTGACGCAATAGTCCCTTCCAGCGCCATACTTTGGGGGACCATCAGGTTAATATCAGTATGTAGGAGGTCCATCTTCTCCATTATAGTATGTGGGTGGGTAACTAAGAAAACCACCTTACATGGTTGGACAACCCAGGAGACCACCTTATATGGGAGGACCATCTAGTTTTTTCATCTCGCCACAACCTGGATATGGTCCTACTTGTATTCCCGTGCAATATGGTTATCACCAATATAAACAACCTAAATGATACCTATCGTTCTTGGATACATTAGATCTACCAGATATGTCACGCTTAACAAATGATCCCATACTTCATGCACCGTTTTGGCCCGCCATCCCTGCCAAATTATTGTCCGACATTCCAAAATTTGACGAAGAACCTGGGGAAGATCCTAACAATCATGTCATGAATTTCCATTTATGGTTTTATCCCAACTCTTTGATGGATGATTCCATTCTCCTTATACTTTTTCAGAGAACACTTACAGGTGTGGCAGCAAAATGGTACAATGAATGTCGTGTAACTCCTTTGTCAAATTTAATTCTCTTTCCATGGATTTCTTGACGCATTTTTAGTTGCCTATATGGTATGAGATCAGTACAGAATTTTTGAACTCTCTCCACCAATCCTCTTCCACCCAAATCTCTGATCATATTCATGAGTGGAGACAATGGGGACAATTGATTAAGGCTCCAATTCCAGACCAACTCCTCGCAGATTGGTTTACAAAGTCACTCTTGCCTCCCATCGCTCGTGATGTTGCTATGGGAAATGTAGTTACTGAGGAGAAAGATATCAGTTGTGAGTAGTATTTGGACTTTGTTTAATCCCAGTCTGGAAGACTTTACGATATGATAGCTAATTCTCCGCATCCATTGAATGATTCGTCAAGACCTGCTCCTGAACCTAGTTCTATTCCAAACACCACAACTACTTTTTCTCCTCCTCAAACCTCAGAGGTGAATGTGGTCCAATCCAGTTCATCTCAGCAAATAGGAGGTAACAATAAAAAAAATGTTAAATCCAAGAACCTTATAACAAGTAGGATAATCCTAAGATTGTTGATACTCAACTGAAAAATAAGCATAAATCTTCTTGTATTATTTGTGAGGAATACCACTACACAAAATACTTCCCTCATCGTGAGGTTGTCGCTAAATATCTGTAGGGTACATCCCAACTGGTTCAGCGGAAACATGTGGTTGCACAAAATCCTTCCCCTCCACAAGGGGGCAACGCAGGTCATTCCCACCATGGGGATGCTTCCACAAGCACCTATGAGGTGTACATGTTTAATATGGTTAATGTCACAAATCAAGAAAATACTTCTAACACTCCTCCAAGTGATCAGACCCCTTTCCACTCGAATTCGATTATGTTTAATATGGACTTTCTCCGGGACAGACCTTCACACCACCAAGCCTTCAAAATTCAAATTTTGGGTGGTGGAAAGAACATCCATCGCACTATTTTGGATGAGGGAGCCTCCACCTATGTCATGTATTTTCCTTGTTGGAAATCCCTTGGTTTTCCTAAACTTACCCCATATCATATAACTATGAAATCGTTTGATGGGTGTGGTTTCTAACCTCATGGACTCTTGCAATATTTCGTTATGATGTTTAAGGGTAAGACTGTTTCGATCGACATCGAAGTTGTCGATACAACCCTGGATTATAATTTGTTACTTGGTTGTAGTTGGTTTTATGCGATGATTTTCATCGCATCTTTGGTGTTTCGTATCTTACGATTTCCCCATTAAGTAAAAATTATCATGGTTGACCAACATGAGTATACAACTCCAGATCACCACAATAATATATCGAATAATCTCCATTTTCTAAGAGTAGGAGCAAGTCTTATTAATTATTTTGTCACCATAATGGTTATTCACTTTCCCACTCCCTCCACCCCAAGGGTTACAGCGTTAAATATGATTTCGAGTCAGCTGAAACAATCCTTAGAATTTTCTTATCCTTTGGGAGTACCTTRTATCCTCGAGCATAGTTATTTTCTTGTTCCAAGCTCGTTAAAAAATGAAACAGACACTAACGAGCATAGTTCATTGTCTCTTTCAAGMTCGTTAAAAAATGAAATAGGCCCCCTCCATTATAATTGAGTCTCATTCTAGATCATGTGTTTGAACCTTCTTTTCCTCCATATCATGAAAATGTTCCCATTAGTAACTAGATGAAAAAATGAGAAAAGAAAAATATTCAACGGAGGAAACGATGCTTGGGGGGAAAGTCTCTAGCCTCTGAACATCATGCTGGAGGGAAACTGGTAGCTTCTATCATGCAAGCTAGAGGCAAACCACCTCTAGAGAGACACATTGCTAGGAGTGATCCTCATTAGAGGGTCATCCCCATCATGATGTAGTAACTCTTTCTAGGAACAATCTTACTCTTTGTTCTTGCTCGTGCTCGTTAAAACATGAGAATAGGTTACCGAGTATACTTTTATCTCTTTTTCAGACTCATAAAATATATATGAAAAATGAACTCTTTGGAGTCTCCTTTAATCTCTTTTCAAACTCCCTAAACATGAAAATATTGTCAAGTGATATTTCTTCATTTCACACTCATTAAAAGTTTGAAAGGGCGTCTTTTGAGTGGTATTTTATCTCTTTTTTGGCCTTGTGAAACTAATTACGAAAAAGGGACACTCTAATTAAGAATGATTAGAATATTTATCCCCTGTATTATTTTACACTTTTTTCGGGCTTGGGAGACTAAACTTACAAAAAAATCATCCATGGAGTCGCCTTTAAGTTCTTTTCAAACTCTCTAAATGTGAAAAACCACCGATTTTAACTTATTTGGGCTTGTAAAACTATACATCGAAGGACCTATGTGAGTCTAATCTCTAGAACCCACCTTCTTAGGGTTCGTTAAAAATACTTTGAAGGACTCTTCCGAAGGATGATCTTATACCGAGAACCTATTATCCTCCTCAAGCTCATTAAAAAGAAAGAGGTACTCATCTATCTGGGTGGGGGGGAATTGAAGGAAGTGGGTCAAGTATTTTGGGATCCTTTATAGTAGCTATTTTCACGCTTGAACATGGCACATGTTTGCGTCTCGTCTTATAGTTGGGTAATCCGCTTGTCTCTGAGTCATACCGGTTCCATGTGTCACCATACTTTTTTTTCCAATCAAAGAGTGCTCTTATTATCATCACATTACATTCTTGGTACTCATCGAGTCAATGTTTCCAAGTCAGTTATCGTGCCTCATCATGTTCAAGGGAAGTTTCACTTCAAACCATCCATATGCAGTATTATCAGTTTCCATTTCATGTGCCATTACATACTCATTTGATTCACCATCTTACATCACTTTCCTATGTCAGTTTCATGTCGATGATGGGGGTTACAACAAGGCCATCCTTCGACGAGTCTTTTCCAGTCAACTTCAACACATCATCCAGGAATTAGACTTAGAAACTAGTTAGTACCATGGGACCTGAATGCCACAATGGCAGGCCTCCTTGCTTCCGACAATAGGTTTACATCATTGACCTTTGACTGAAAATTCCATGAATGTTTGACCTCATCTCATTTATTCACATTCATTGGAATTTACTAGGGTACCTTGGGAGTCATTGACATCATTGGTGATTTCCCTCGCACTTTTTAACGTTTCACCTCAATGATCGGTAATCAAGTGGTTTCTACCATGTTCGACATCAAATCATCTATTCACATGGTTAGATTTGTACAACATCGAGATTCAGACGAAGACCATGGGTTAATCATTCACTTTGTTATCTTCTTTTCCCAGGATGCGAAGGAGATCATTTGAGCATGATGATATATATATTGTCACATAGATCCACTTTGTATTGATCTGTGGCTATGTTTTGTCATCTCGTAGATCCACTGTGTATTTTTTGTGGTTGTGATCAGTTCATGTCATGGAGGTATGGATCCACATTGTATATCTAGTGTCCATATCCTTAGTCAATTTTTCATGGATTCGCAGTGTATTGGTCAGCGGTCGTGCTTTGAGTCATCTCATATTCTGAGCATAGGTATGCATGCCTCATAAATGGAACATATATTCATATTGTTTGATGATTGTTTGAAGATTATTCCAAGTTGTCCCACTTTAGCACCCTTGCATTGAAGAATTTTAAAGTGTTTCGACCATCAGTTTCTCTTCTGACCTCACACTTTAGGGGGCATCTGTTACACATCAAAATACCACATTTGTGTTTGATCAAAATCTGGACCAGGGTCAAATTTTAGCTCAAAAATCAACGTTCTCGGAATTGCCTCAAAATGAACGTGAGTGTATCCCTCGTTGTTGCGAACCCAACGCAACTTGTTTCGTCTCAAACGGACGTCAGGAGCGAGAGATATCGCGATCTGTCTGAATCGTCAAACAGGGAAAAAAAGGGACGCTGACTGTGCAGTCTGTACAGTCCGTACAGATGCTGAAGTGGCATGACCGTATGTTGACGTGGCTTGACCATACATGCTGACGTGGCATTCATTTATTGGTTGATAGTTGGGCGAATGTTTTTGTGACACGTGGCAGTTATTGGGCAAATGGTAAGGTGCCACGTGGCCCAGTCATGGGCTGCCACGTGGCACCCCTTTATTGGCTATTGGTTTATTGGTTTGTCAATCAAAATTGTATAGTCCACTGGATTCGAACCATGGACCTCCCCCTTTGGCAACGCTTTGGTAGAGTGTGGGCTACCACTAGCCCACACGGTGGTTCTTATTACATATATGACTTGTAAAATATTTAAAGTTGAGTTTTGTTTTAAATGGCGGGGGGTTGGGCTGGGCCTTAGCCCCAACCCATGGTTTCATGTTTTAATACATATGACCACTGGTTTATACGGAGCGCACGGGAGTTTTAAACTATATACAACCCTCAGTCACACTCATATTCCATATGACCATACCCTCTGGTGAATGGCGCGCGCATTCGGTTTATCAACAGTTAAGCCATGGTTTTTGCGTGTAACCATATGATCGTTGTGTAACGGAGTTTGGCACACATATTTTTTAACTGGAGTTTAGCCCGTGGTTAAATTGCATGTGACCACGACCGGAGCGCGGGGGGTATTGAAACGGTTAGTCATTTTTGTATAGCCCGAGGTCATATTGTGGACCTGCACATGTGCCCAGGTGCTAGGCGGTTAGGGGCTGGCGCGCCCATAACCATCCTATAGTTTGCATCGTTGGAATGGTTTCACCCGGTGTTGGGTTTTTATGCTATATATTGTGTGTGTGCCAGGTTCATTTCACAAGGGTGCGTTTTGTAGATGCAGAGCCAACAAGCTTGAAGGAAGAGGATGGCAGGAGGCCTATCTTTCTCATTTTTTGGCCGATTGAGGTGCCGTAAAAGCCCAGCTAGGGGTTTTTGGATGTCCTGAATCCATTGGCCATTTGAAGACTTCTTATGCAGGTTTTTCACCATTGAAGTTTCAGCAAGCTTCAGGGAGTTTGAAGCCCTCATTGATTGAGGACATGTTTTGGTGAGCCTGTGTTTGTTTTATGTGATTGAATAATCATTTTTGGCTAATTTTTATGCTCTGAACACATTGGGACAGGTTTCAGAGGCTTTTGAGGACTTTTACAGGTGTTTTTTCCATAGAGAAGCCGGAGTTTGAGCACGAGACTTTACAGTGTTTTCCATGAAGCTCATGGAAAGCTTAAGGCCACATTTTTGAGGACTTTTACAGGTGTTTTTTCCATAGAGAAGCTCATGGAAGCTTAAGGCCACATGTAGAAGAGGTCATGCCCGGATGAGCCATGATCCGTTTTCAGAGTTTTATTAGTCATTTTTGGGGTTTTTATGTGTTATGATCCCAATGGTACAGTATTTTTTTCCATTGGAGTTGAGAAGTATCTTGTAAAAGAACTTTTGACAAATTAATCCCAGAGAGCCAAGTCCATTGATGGAGGCTCAAGGAGATGTAGCCCAGAGGGGGGTGAACTCCTTTATCATGTTGTTATTGTTGTGAGTTTGATGGTTTATTTGCTATAAGTTATGTTGCTATGTATTTATTGAAAGTACATACATAACCATTTAAAAGAACATATCTCACACATAAACATTTACAAGAAGATACATAAATTTGGCACATAAACTATCTTGCATATTTTAACACATAAAGCAAGGTCTTGTAAAGTTTATTTTTAATGAAGTAGAGGGTGCTTGCATAGCATAACAATTCAGCCTTCTATTTTCAGATCAGTGTTTCACACCCTAAGTGTCACAAGTGATGCAAAGTGACGTATGCACCTTGGTAAGTGTCAAATTCACTGTCGTAAGTGTCATATGCACATTATCAAGTGTCACATTCATTTTTTTAGGTTTTTCCACCACTTTAAACCATTAAAATAGTTGTTCATGACCCCTAAGTTATATAGGAGGAGGAAACCCATCATGTTTTGGTCAAAACACACTTTTTCCTTGAAACTTTTGACCCTTTCTTGAGGATTTATGAAGACCAATGCCCCCTTTTCCATACTTTGGTTTCACACATAATTCCCCCTCTGCCACTATAGGGGAGATTTTATATAGGATCAATGCTCTCTCTCTCACTGGGGAGAATGTTGATGTTGTTGAGAGAAAGGATGGATCTCACCCACCTTAATCTATGGGCTAGATATTTGAGATTGGGTTAGTTGTGTTCGACTCTCATGCTTGGGCCTCACTTTAGGATCTGATCCAAGCCTCAATGAGCCATATCCTAAACCATACCCCTCATTTTCTCATGGTTTTTGTTTCTCTCAAGCCTATATATTGAGGGCATTCCAAGGTGAAAGGAGGAAGCTTTCATATATCAAAATTATGATAGTGGTAGCATCATGCAAGGGCTGGATGAGGAGAGTTTGGGGAGGCTACTAAAAATGCATCAATCTTGGTTTGTAAGTATTCTCTTTGGGTTCTCATTTTAATATACTTGGCTTATTTTCTTCAATCTTGTGTATTCTTGCATGTGCTTGCCTATTGTTCCTTCGATCTTTGTAGATGAATTTGTTTGATCTAATACTGTAGAGTAGGAGTTATTTGTTTCTCTTTGTTTTCTATTACAGGTATCAAGTTTCACTAAGGAATTTGGATATCAATCTCGGATTGGAAGCAGCGAGGACAAACTTCAAAACAAGGTGCATCACACTCTTTCTCCTTCTCTCTTTTTGATTGATCGAACTAAATTCAAATGGATGTTAGTGTTCACATGTATCTTTCTATCTTGGTATTAGGGGTCTATAATCCAATGGAAACTTCACCTGTCTCTAGGGGAATATTTATGTATCAAGGATGATGTCTCATAAAATTAGGAGGAGAATTCATTCAAAGGATATTGGAGAATGTCTTTTGATGGCGCATGTTCAAGTTCTAAGAATGGTGTTGGAGTTGTATTTAAGAGCCCTGATAAAATTATACATCCACATGCTATAATTCTATAATTTCCCTACACAAACAATGAAGTTGAATATGAGGCACTGATCCAAGGGGTGATCTTGGCTTTGGAGATCAAAATTGAACATTTGATTATAACTAGTGATTCTGAGCTAGTTATAAATCATGTTACTCAAAAGTACAAAATCAAGAAAGAAAGGATAAAAATGTATGCTAAAAGAGTAAATGAGTTCATGGAATCATTTAGTTCACTCAATTTATCTTTCATCCCAAGAGAAAAGAATCAAAATGAATATTGTTTGGCAGTTGTTGCATCATTGTTCAATCCAAACGATTTGCAAGATAATAATACCTTTCAGGTAAAAAGAATTTGCAAGCTCTTTATTCCTAACAACCAGAAATACCTTCAAGTATTCTAGAATGATGAAGAGTTGAATGAATTTTTTGCCAATTCAGAAGAAGTTGAATAAATCATGCAATCAATTCCAAAAAATTGTATTAACTCTCAATCTTTGTTTTCTCAAAATAATTAGACCAAAAAACTGAAAGAAGAAGAATCTATGTGGAAAATATAGCAAACCCAAAAAATAAATATTGTTACTGGGAGTTCTCCTAAATATGTAAATCTTGGGATCAATTGTACACCAAAATAAATTGATCAATATATTTCTTTGTTTAAAGAGTACTTTCATGTTTTTGCATGAATTTATGATGAGCTTAAAGCATATGATATAACATTTTTTCAGCATATCATTCCTCTGAAAGAAGGTACAAATGAATTTAAAAAAAAATTGGAATCCAAAGTTAAAGCATTTGGTTAAATTAGAACTTGAAAAGTTAAAAAAGGCTATGATAATTTTTCCAATTAGACATTCAGAATGGTTATCTAATCCAGTGGTTGTAAGAAAGAAAAACATAGAAATTCGATTGTGTGTCGATTTTGGAGATCTAAATAAAGCAAGCATAAAGGACAACTATCCTTTGCCAAATATGAAAATGTTACTACAACAAGTAATTGGTTCAGCTCTCATATCTATGCTAGATGGATTTTTAGGTTACAATTAGGTTCTCGTTGCAGAGGAGGATAGACTAAAAACTGCATTCATAACACCATGGGAGACATATGCATATGTTCAAATTCCTTTTGGATTAAAAAATGTTGGAGAAACTTTTCAGAGGGCCATGCATCATGCTTTCCAAGATTTGATTGATAAATTTATTGTTGGCTACTAGGATGATCTTACTGTATATTCCAAAATAAGAGAAAAACACATTGATCTTTTAAGAGAAGCGTTTGAAAGATGTAGAAAATTTAGAATATCTTTAAATCCCATGAAGTGTTTATTTTTTGTTTCTGAAGGAAAACTATTGGGACATATAGTTAGCAAGTAATGGATTTATATATATACTCAAATAATATCAATGAATTGAATTCACCAATTTCAAAGAAGGGATTCTAGTCATTTTTCGGTAAAATTAATTATGTGAGAATATTTGTCCTAGATTATGCAACAATAGTAAAACCGACAAAGTTGTTGTTAAAAAGGGATCAGCGATTCGAGTGGATTGATGATATTCAAAGGGCCTTCAATAACATCAAACATGCCATCTCAATTGCTTCAGTATTAATAAGTCCATATTTTAATAAAGATTTCATCATATACTCTTTTGATTTAGAAGAAACTATTTCCTCAATTTTAACACAAAGAAATAGTTTCTTCTGAAGAAATTTTAAAACAAAGAAACAACAAAGGAGAATAACTCCCTATAATCTTCATGAGAAAAACTATGCATGATTACGAATTGAAATATTCAGATATAGAAAACTAGTCAATTTCATAAGTAAAGGAAATATCTCACTTGAGGACCTACATTTTATCATTTCATGTCATAGAATATGTAGCTTCTTCTCCAATAAGAATGCTCCTTAATCAGCAATTAAGAGAAGGAAAATGGGCTAATTGCTTGCAAAAATCTAGGAGCATGTCATTGAGATCAAACCATTGCATGTAATTAAGGGATGGGGACTTGTAATCTTATTGTAGGAAATGATCCATTAGATAGTTGTTTGTAAATTACAATAGGAGGATCAACATCAGATTCTGATTGGTATAAAGATATTATTTTTTATTTAAAATCTAGGAAATTTCCAAATGGAATGTCATCAAAAGAGAGGAAGACTATGAAAATGAAATCAACTCAATATGTACTAGTTGCTCAAGTTTTATTTCGAAGAAACTTTGATGGGATGTTGTTAAGATGTGTGGATGATACAAAAGCTCAAGAATTAATTAAATAATTTCATGAAGAGGTTTGTGGAGGCCATTTCACACCAAAAACTATTTCACATAAGATACTAAGGGTTGGTTATTATTGGCCAAAAATCTTCAAATATTCATATACAGAAATAAGAAAGTGCTTCTCTTGTCAGAAATTTTCAGGGAAGATGAATAGAGTTGCAATGCCTTTACATCCTATATGTGTTGAAGAACCATTTGCATAATGGGGACTTGATGTTGTTGGACCAATAAACCCAAAATAAAGTAAAGACCATANAATAATTTCATGAAGAGGTTTGTGGAGGCCATTTCACACCAAAAACTATTTCACATAAGATACTAAGGGTTGGTTATTATTGGCCAAAAATCTTCAAATATTCATATACAGAAATAAGAAAGTGCTTCTCTTGTCAGAAATTTCCAGGAAAGATGAATAGAGTTGCAATGCCTTTACATCCTATATGTGTTGAAGAACCATTTGCATAATGGGGACTTGATGTTGTTGGACCAATAAACCCAAAATAAAGTA
>SNQJ01S0004561.1:459395-481382 GCA_010110895.2 Picea sitchensis
ATATTATTTCACGAAATTGAAAGAAGCAGTAGCATTAAAGAAAGTTGATTCAGAAGAACTTATAAAGTTCTTGAAGGATAATATTTTATAAAGATTTGGAGTTCCTGAGAAATTTATCACAGATAATGGATCAATTTTCATTGGATCAAAATTTTCAAAGTTCTGTGGAGAATTTGGCATTTTAATGAGGTAATCATCTAATTAGTATCCTCAAGGAAATGGGTTGGTTGAATCCACATACAAAAATTTAATTCAAACCCTAAAAAAGGCCACTGATAAAAAAAAATAGATGTATTGACATTTAAAACTAACTGATACATTATGGGCGAGTAGGTTGACACCAAAAGACAGTATTGGGACACCTCCATATAATCTGGTGTATGGAAAAGAGGCAATAATTCCAATCAATTTAGAAATAAATGCCTTAGCATATACAGTAAATATTGAGGATTTGGAAGAAGTATCACCATTACATAAAAGGTATAATTAACTCATCAAACTAGATGAACAATGAAATGAGGCATTCCATAAAATGGATCAAAGACAACAAAGTGTCAATAGATATGTTGATCAAAGTACAATAGTGAAAAACTTTCAGAAAGGGGAATTGGTATTACTCTAGAATAAAGATAAAGAAAAGTCCTCCATGCAAACAAAATTTGAGGCATTATGGATTGGGCCTTACATCATTGCAAAATTTTTGGGATATAATTCTTACATTCTCAAAGATATGAAAGGGAAGGCACTAGTGTTTCCAGTAAATGGGAAACACCTTAAAAAAATTTATTAATCAAATTTCTTCTTGATTGTACATAATTTGATTTCTTTGTTTTGTATATTCTCATCTTATTGACTCCATTTCCCCAAAATAAGGCATATGGTCTTCATATTCTTGATTCTTAGCAACCCACAGGGGGTTATTATCCTACAATTGGAGCCATTTGTTGACTCTAAAATTCTCTCATAACTTTGTTTTCAATGTACTATACTTAGAAAATTTTCCTCTCCCATAATAATTTTCTTTCCTTTGGCGTAGTAGAATCGCAATAAGATTAACCCATTTTTCATTCTATAAGTATACCTCCATATGTCGCTCTCCATACTTGGCTTCTTTTTGGAACCATAGAAGCGGAGTTTTTATGTTTTCTTTTAAGCAACACCTTTCCTCCGTCCACCAATTTTAATTACTTAGTTTATTTTTAAGAATCCTTTTGTGACTGTGGAATCGGAGATTCTTGTCTTCACCCAAGCCCTTTTCTATTTTCTCTTCATGCGTGGTGATTCGTACTTGGAAACGTTTTCGAGTTTTTTCATTATAATCGTGGAAGCAGTGATTACATCTTTCAAAATTTTAATACTCATTCTTCCGCTCTACCGAAATATTTTTCCCATGTCACGGTAATAAAAGAAACATTTAATTGTTGGCTCGTGTGAAGCTAATATATCATAATCGTTATTAATCTAGCGAGTTATTCAATTTTAACTTCATAAATTTGAATTTAATTCATATAACTTCTCCCTCGAATCAAAAGCTTCAATTACCTTAAAAAGTGAAAAGATTATTCCATAACCGCAAGAGTCCTATACATGCTACGATAATCATAGAAGAAGATGGAAAAAGGAAGATAAATATTTTGTGGCGCAGGTGAGCAATCATATGTCCAGTCCACCGCATGAGCAGGGTAACAAAGCTTGAAATATTGAAATCGTTGCCTCTCACAGAGGTAAAGGTACTAGCAAGACCCCTAAATACGAATAGAACCCTATAAATATCTCTGACGCTAAGAAGGTATTAGAGAGATATCTTTGCAACCAAATTTGTGTGACCTCGTGCTTAACTCTGGTGTGAGCAAAGCCTCCTGACATCGCTAATTACACAATGGGTTTCATCACTCCCTGGTCAGACACATACGTTTATTTTAATAGCCTTGGAGAATTTTACTCACAAAATCATATTTCAAGGCCTTATGTCCTATACTTATTTGTGTACACTTGAAAAATGAAATTGTTTCTAATCAATTTTAATTAATCGGAATTAATTTTAATGGCTTCTACTTACTGAAGAGGTGTAGTCATGAAACTGATGGTATTACGACTCAGCATATAAAATAAACAAATATAAAAAAATTGTTAAGTACTAATATTGAATTTCAAAGAGATGGTATGCTTCTAAATGAAAATTTTCCAATGCAATCTCTACAATTTCAATAAAATCAAATCTCTCCACATGTGTCAAAATCAATGCAAATTAATCTAAAGCGTAAATGCCAGAATGCAAAATGAGTAAATGTTTTTGTATTTTTTATATAAATAAAATAAAATGTAAGGACTGAATAGAAACTTCACATATAGACCCTACTACAAGCAAAAAGAAACAAGTCAAGCAAGACACTGAGAAGAAAACACTCAGATCGATGTGCAAGGAAAACCAATGAAAAGGATGATAAGAAGAAATATCGCAAGAAAATTCAACAATAAGAAGGCTTCCTATCACTTTGTAAGAACTTAATAGTCAGGAAAGAGACCCAAGAAGACTCATCAAGCAACCAAACTCACCCAACAAACACCAAACTCAACCATCAAGACTAAAGAGATGGTGTACATGATTGTTTGAGAAAAAATCATGTATGTACGCACCCTAAAGGAGAACAACTCGTGTATGTATGCGTCTTTCAAGGGAAAAAACGTTTATACCTAGTAAAACATTTTCATGGAAAGGGTTAAGCTCATAAACTCAGATGCAAAGTAAAAATAGGTTGTCAAGCAATCAAGCGACAAGGAAACTCAAGCTAACAGAGAGAAAATCAAGGAGAAAAACAATCCAAACCCCAAAAAATAAGATCAATCCCCAGTATGGTCAACAATTGTTTTACAAGGAAAATATCTCTATAACATGGGGTAAACCACAACAAACGGAATTACACGTAGAAATCAACTCTACCCCAAGGTATGCTAAATAAATGAAATTCTAACAAGACAAGGCCAAGAGCCTACCTCGTCCGAACGTTCGATGAAGAGCACCATTGAGAATGCAACTCAAAGATTTATACCTGCAACTTGTCCTCAACAACCAAGATACACAAGAATATGGTGATAATATATAATTTTAGCATATAGATTAGCATAATCCATTGAAAAACATGACAAATACACCCATGGATAAATAATTCAAATATTTTCAAGATATCAATTGGACGAGGAAAAAGTATTTCTATTAAAATAATAATCGGTATAGGTATATAGGTGACAAAAGATTTACATGGCAGTACCTGTCCGGAACCGAGATACTAAGTCCCTCATCTGGTACTCCACCACTTCAATCATCCACTAACGACAAGCTCATATAAAGGATACAATGAAGTTCTCCATCTCACAAGGAAGGGAAGAGCTTTAGGGTTGAACAAGGAGGTTTTGGAACTTTGGGATAAAGGGATGAAAACTCAATATGAAGTGAAATTTATCCTAATTGTCTTTGCTCTCAAACTTGAATTGTTCAATCTCCTTCAAGGCTTGGATAAGGCTCAATTTATATCCATAAAATGGAATTGAAGGGATGAATTGGAGTGTTTCCATTATATGGAAGCTCAAGGATCATATATCCCGTGACATGACATGAAAACATGACATAATTTTTAATTTTTTGAACCGAGCGATGTCACGTGGGTAGCGTTAAGACAACCATTATAAGCTTGTTGTCCTAGCCCGATAAGATGCGTATATGTGGAAAAATGTGTTTTAGCTCTGGAAGGTACAAAGGGGACTTCAAATCTTCATAAGGAAATGGAAAGGTCATCCAAGCAAGTTGCATGGGGTGAGGAAAAAAATTGTTGTAACAAAGTGGAACAGAAAATAGTAAGCAGTAGTTGATTGTGAATCAATCAAAGAATTCTCCACAAATGAAATATAATATAATAGATGATCTTTTAAAATTGAGAATTATTTTCCATTTATGAAGTTGTAGAAAATTCGATGAGAGGAAAAATATTCTTAATTTTTTAGATGAACTAGTTAATAGAATGGAAGTTGTTGTATCTCGTTCAAGGTAACAACAGAATAATTTAAATCGAACGAAAGGTAAGGTCCCACCTTTCTATGTCTCAATATAAAACCATGATGTTATTCTTCTTCGCCATAATTGCATGGTTTATATAGGAGCTACAAATAATATCATTCCATTATCAGTCATGGAAGCATTGGGGATGGGTTGCATCAAATATTATGAAACCGGACAGTATTTATGCCATAAACTCCAAAAAATTCCTTGCATATGGAGAAAAAACCGGACAGTATTTATGCCATAAACTCCAAAAAATTCCTTGCATATGGAGAAATCAAAGATTTATATGCTTGGATTATTGTTTCTCCACATATTACAAATGTTTTCACATTTATAGTTTTTTATATTCCTCCAGCTTATGGAGTAGTTCTCGGAAGGGATTGGTCTGCAATGATAGGGGGGTACATCATGAATGATGGAAGCTTCATGATGTGACCAAATAAGGATGGAACAATGATGAGAGTTCCATGAGAACCAAGGAAACATTTCTCTTTCAAAAGGAAAGACAATGACTTGATGCAAGCCTATGTTGATGTCGACATGGGGAATTATGTCGTGCTATACCAAGAAAAATATTCTTACACATCAAAATAACACATTTTTGTTTCACACCCTAATTGTCGCAAAGTGTCACAAAGTGACATATGCACCTTGGTAAGTGTCGCTTGCACTATCGCAATTGTCATATGCACCTTCTCAAGTGTCTCATTCACTTTGTGAGGTGTTGCCACCCCTTCACACCATTAAAACAATTGTTCATGACCCCTAAGTCATATGGGAGGAGGAAAACCATAATTTTTTGGTCAAAACACACTTTTTTTAGCATTTATGAAGAGTAACACCTCCCTATCCATTTGTTGCACACATAGAACCCACTATGTCTCTCACTGGGGGGAGCATTGATGTTGTTGAGAGAAAGGAGGTATCTCTCCCACCTTAATCTATCGGCCAACTCTTTGATATTGGGTTAGTTGTGTTCGACCCTCATGCTTGGGCCTCACTTCAAGATCTGATCCAAGCTTCAAGGAGCCATATCCTCAACCATACCCCTAATTTTCTCATGGTTTGTGTGCCTCTCAAGCATATATATTGAGGGAATTCCAAGGTGAAAGGAGGAATATTTCAGATATCAAACTTATGATCTCGGTAGAATCATGCAAGGGTTGGACGAGGATATCTCAGGGAGGCTACTACAATTACATCAATTGTGGTATGTAAGTATTTTCTTTGGGTTATCATTTTAATATACTTGGCATATTTCCTTCAAGCTTGTCTATTCTTGCATGTGCTTGTCTATTGTTCCTTTGATCTAATCTTATATATTAGGAGTTCTTTGTTTCTCTTTTCTTCCTATTGTAGGTATCAAGTCATGCTAAGGAGTTTAGATATCAAGCTCAGATTGGAAGAAGCGAGGACAAACTTTGAAACAAGGTGCATCACACTCTTTCTCCTTATCTCTTTTTGATTGATTGAACTGAATTCAAAGGGATGTTAGTGTCCCCCTGTATCTTTCTATCTTGGTATTAGGGGTCTATAATCCAAGGGAAAGTTCACTTATCCACAGGGGAATATTTTTGTAACAAAAATTGGTGACTCCACTGCAGAGTGAAATTTCATTTTTTCTTCACTTGGTTCATAAGAGACTTTTTCCTATCCTTAGATCTTACTAGCTGATTTGATCTAAATATTTCATGTTCCTTGTCTTTGCTAGTTGTCTTAAAAGGCCTTTTACTGAAATTTCATGAGTTATTGATCTTTTTGAATTTTTCTTAAACTTTCCTCAGAACTAGTGCTCCCCTGTAGTTCAAACCAGGGCGTTGTTTCTTGATCAGTGCTCCTCCAGAGCCTTCTAGGGAGAGTTGTAGCGCTTTGGTGTCTTGACTACCAGAGAATTTATTTCCTCTTTCTAGGGAAAATTTCAAGTTTGGTGCTTGTTGGGTCTAGTATTTGGATCTTTCTCTCTAGCTCAGAGTTTCTTCTATTGTACCTTGGCTTCTGTTTGATTATAAACTTCATGTCCTTCATTCTTTTTAGTCTTTATTGAGTTTGTGTTTTCTTTATTTATTGCAAAATCGACCCTTTCTCTTTCAGATTTGGTTTCATTTTTTTGAAACTATTCTTGATTATCTTATTGATTAGAGGAATTCACAAGAAATATTATTGATCAAGGGTCTATTGGTTTCTTTGTATTTGATCTCTTACTCAATACATGATGACTACAAAGTATGACTTTTTGATTTCTTGGTGTCTTTGAGTTCTTGATTGAACATGGTATCTCCTACTTGTTTTCTTTCAATTCTCATCATTATTGAGTGTGATTTGTTTGATTTATTTTTTCCTCATAGTTCTTGGTATTAAACGTAGAGCTCTTTCATCTGAAATATTAAGAAGCGAAAAGTTTGCATATCTCCTTGTACAGTTAATCACACAAAGAAATTTTTCTTTCATTAGGAAATTTATTTTGGTTCATGTTTTGGAAAAAGAGCTAGTTTTGTATGTTCTTTTTGGTTTTTGGAAACATTTTCTTGGTATTTTGGCATAGTATTGATCACAAAAATTGAAATTTGCATCATTTGAGTGATTTCTTTTGTTAAGAAGAATATAACTCTTCTTCTTCCCATACGTAGAATTCATCGAAAGAAAAATTGTATATAATTATTTTGCATTCTATTGGATTTGAGTCTCTCTCACATCATCAGTTTCATATCCATGAACCTTTTGAGTTAAAAGCCATTTAAAATCAACCACTTGATAATAAAATCACCTAGAATATTTTTTTTGGTTTTAGATCACTAGCAGTAGCACGAGATCAGGGTCTTTGGACTAGGGATGTGAGTAAATTTCCCAAGACTATTAAATAAATTGTAGAGCAATAAAGATCATATAAATCCAACTTTCGTATAAGCATAGTCGGGAACGCCCTCTCACAGAGGATAAACATGAGGTCATGTGCAAGAGAGCAGCGGAGATTACCCCTCTAAATCTTAACCACTCATAGTCGACAAATCATATATTGGGGGTTGTTCTTGAGAAACCATTGGCTTCATTTGGTCTCGGTGCTTCGTGAACTCTGAATTTGGTCGGGTTCCGCTGAAGTCCTACCAGTCCACTTGTCTTCAATTCTCTTGAAGAGCTTCAGATTTTGATATCCTTCCCATACGTTCGGTCCCAACTATCGATTGTACCCGCCAGGAAGTTGACTACGAGTTGGTAAACTTAGTGGACTTTCCTAGGTACCTACATAGGTGACTGTGAGGGGATTTCCAAGGTACATGGGGTAGATGTCGTATCACATTCTTAGTACCCTTATAGGGTGATCCTATGAAATAAAGGGTTACTTTCATTGAGAAGGGATATTATGTGGAGTTTGGGGTAATTGTTTCTCACTTCTTCTCTAGTGGCTTGATAACTCATCTTCGGAAGATCCTTAAATCTTAAATTTCCTGGTCGGTTTCTTTTAGTTTTCAGAGGAGTGTGTTTATTTTTATTTTATAGTTGGTCATAGTATCAGAGACTTCAAAGTATACAAGGTATGGAAGCTGACACTCAAGAACCTCGACACAATCTTTCTTACGAAGAAATGAGTGCAGATCACACTTCTAAAACCGAGAGTGACGCTCCTGAAAGTGGTCAACATGTTGAAGAACCAGTCACAACCTTCGTAGAAAGATTTTCATATTACATGAATCCACTTTTTAATGATCCCCTCATCTTACCACTCATTGATCCACCATCTATGTGATATTTTGATTCCTTTTCTTCTTACTATTTATTGCCTAGTTCAACCACTACACCATCTTTTGGCATGAACCCACCGATTTTTAGTTTTCCCGAAGGACTTGGGAATTCATACTTTTCCACAAATCTCATAGTTGATAATGTTCGTGATTCTTCTTTACCAAAAAAATTGGTGACCCAGGTAACCCAAATTCAACCACTTGCACATTCATCTCCCTTTGCACGTGAGTCAGGTCATATCCCTACTTCATTATTTCCACACATGCACACACCAAGTGCCTTACTTGGTCGTTCCATCGAGACAATGGCCATCAGTAAAGTTGTTCACACAACCATGGTTACACAAGTTACTCAGCCTCCATTTAACACATCAAATATTAGTACTCCCTACATTGGAGGTTAATCTTCAATGGGAGGACAACCTTCAACTGGGGGGAAACCTTCACTTGTAGGGAAAATTTTTACTAGGGGGAAACCTACATGGTTGCAACATCAGCAAGCATGGTGGAAATTCACTTATGCAATTCCTTCTATCCCTACTACCATTGGCCTGTATCCTGGACATCCATATCCAGGAGTGTTGAATCCTTTGTGAGCTCAACCCAATTTGGTGGGCATTCCTACGTAAGGAACTATGCCCTATCAATCCATCAACCCCACCATTTTGACGCAATAGTCCCTTCCAGCGCCATACTTGGGGGGACCATCAGGTCAATATCAGTATGTAGGAGGTCCATCTTCTCCATTATAGTATGTGGGTGGGTAACTAGGAAAACCACCTTACATGGTTGGACAACCTGGGAAACCACATTATATGGGAGGACCATCTAGTTTTTTCATCTCGCCACAACCTGGATATGGTCCTACTTGTGTTCCTATGCAATATGGTTATCACCATTATAAACAACCTAAATGATACCTATCGTTCTTGGATACATTAGATCTACCAGATATGTCGCGCTTAACAAACAATCCCATACTTCATGCACCATTTTGGCCCACCATCCCTCCCAAATTATTGTCCGACATTCCAAATTTGACGAGGAACTTGGGGAAGATCCTAACAATCATGTCATGAATTTCCATTTATGGTTTTATTCCAACTCTTTGATGGATGATTTCATTCTCCTTGTACTTTTTCAGAGAACACTTACAGGTGTGGCAGCAAAATGGTACAATGAATGTCGTGTAACTCCTTTGTCGAATTTAATTCTCTTTCCATGGATTTCTTGATGCATTTTTAGTTGCCTATATGGTATGATATCAGTACAGAATTTTTGAACTCTCTCCACCAATCCTCTTCCACCCAAATCTCTGATCATATTCATGAGTGGAGACGACGGAGACAATTGATTAAGGCTCTAATTCCAGACCAACTCCTCGTGGATTGGTTTACAAAGTCGCTCTTTCCTCCCATCGCTCGTGATGTTGCTATGGGAAATGTAGTTACTGAGGAGTAGGATATCAGTCATGAGTAGTATTTGGACTTGGTTTAATCCCGGTATGGAAGACTTTACGATATTATAGCTAATTATCCTCATCCATCGAATGATCCATCAGGACCTGCTCCTGAACCTAGTTCTATTCCAAACACCACAACTACTTTTGCTCCTGCTCAAGCCTCAGAGGTGAATGTGGTCCAATCCAGTTCATCTCAACAAATAGGAGGTAAGAATAAAAAAAAGGGTAAATCCAAGAACCTTATAACGATTAGGATAATCCTATGTTTGTTGATACTCAACTGAAAAATAAGCATAAATCTTCTTGTATGATTTGTGAGGAAGACCACTACACAAAATACTTCCCTCATCATGAGGTTGTCCCTAAATATCTGAAGGGTACATCCCAACTGTTTCAGCGGAAAAATTTTGTTGCACAAAATCCTTTCCCTCCACAAGGGGGCAATGCAGTTCATTCCCACCATGGGGATGATTCCACAAGCACCTATGAGATGTACATGTTTAATATGGTTAATGTCACAAATCAAGCAAATACTTCTAACACTCCTCCAAGTGATCAAACCCCTTTCCACTCGAATTCAATTACGTTTAATATGGAATTTCTCCAGTACAGACCCTCACACCACCAAGCCTTCAAAATTCAAATTTTGGGTGGTGGAAAGAACATCCATCGCACTATTTTAGATGAGGGAGCCTCCACCTGTGTCATGTATTTTCCTTGTTGGAAATCCCTTGGTTTTCCTAAACTTACCCCATAATAACCATGAAACCATTTGATGGGCGTGGTTTCCAACCTCACAGACTCTTGCAATATTTCGTTATGATGTTTAAGGGTAAGACAGTTTCGATCAACATCGAAGTGATCGATGCAGCCCTGGATTATAATTTGTTACTTGGTCGTAGTTGGTTTTATGCAATGATTTTCATCGCATCTTTGGTGTTTCGTATCTTACGATTTCCCCATCAAGTAAAAATTATCATGGTTGACCAACTTGAGTATACAACTCCAGATCACCACAATACTATATCGAATAATCTCCATTTTCTAAGAGTAGGAGTAGGTCTTCTTAATTATTTTGTGGCCATAACAGTTATTCACTTTCCCGCTCCCTCCACCCCAAGAGTTACCGCATTAAATATGATTTCAACTCAGCTGCAACAATCCTTAGAATTGTCTTATCCTTTGGGAGTACCTTGTATCCTCGAGCATAGTTATTTTCCTATTCCAAGCTCATTAAAAAATGAAACAGACACTAACGAGCATAGTTCATTGTCTCTTTCAAACTCGTTAAAAAATGAATTAGGCCCCCTCCATTAGAATTGAGTCTCATTCTAGATCACGTGTTTGAATCTTCTTTTCCTCCATATCATGAAAATGTTCCCATTAGAAACAGATGAAAAAATGAGAAAAGAAAAAGATTCGACAGAGAAAACGATGCTTGGGGGGCAAGTCTCTAGCCTCTGAAAATCATGCTGGAGTGAAACTATTGGCTTCTATCATGCAAGCTAGAGGCAAACCACCTCTAGAGAGACACATTCCTAGGAGTAATCCTCATTAGAGGGTCATCCCCATCATGATGTAGTAACTCTTTCTAGGAACCAGCTTACTCTTTGTTCTTGCTCGTGCTCGTTAAAACATGAGAATAGGTTACCGAGTTTACTTTTATCTCTTTTTCAGACTCATAAAATATATATGAAAAATGAACTCTTTGGAGTCTCCTTTAATCTCTTTTCAAACTCCTTAAACATGAAAATATTGTCGAGTGATATTTCTTCATTTCACACTCATTAAAAGTTTTAAAGGGCGTCTTTTGAGTGGTATTTTATCTCTTTTTCGGCCGTGTGAGACTAATTACGAAAAAGGAACACTCTAATTAAGCATGATTAGAAGATTTCTCCCCTGTATTATTTTACACTTTTTTCAGGCTTGGGAGACTAAACTTACAAAAAAGTCATCCATGGAGTCGCCTTTAAGTTCTTTTCAAACTCTCTAAATGTGAAAAACCACCGATTTTAACTTATTTGGGCTTGTAAAACTATACATCGAAGGACCTATGTGAGTCTAATCTCTAGGACCCACCTTCTTAGGGTTCGTTAAAAATACTTTGAAGGACTCTTCCAAAGGACAATCTTATACCGAGAACTTATTATCCTCCTCCAGCTCATTAAAAAGAAAGAGGTACTCATCTATCTGGGTGGGGGGGAATTGAAGGAAGTGGGTCAAGTATTTTGGGATCCTTTATAGTATCTATTTTCACCCTTGAACATGGCACATGTTTGTGTCTCGTCTTACAGTTGGGTAATCCGCTTGTCTCTGAGTCATACCGATTCCATGTGTCACCATACTTTTTTTTCCAATCAAAGATTGCTCTTATTATCATCACATTACATTCTTGGTACTCATTGAGTCAATGTTTCCAAGTCAGTTATCGTGCCTCATCATGTTCAAGGGAAGTTTCACTTCAAACCATCCATATGCAGTATTATTAGTTTCCATTTCATGTGTCAAGACATACTCATTCAATTCACCATCTTACATCACTATCCTGTGTCAGTTTCATGTCGATGATGGGGGTTACACCAAGGCCATCCTTCGATGAGTCTTTTCCAGTCAACTTCAACACATCATACAGGAATTAGACTTAGAAACTAGTTAGTACCATGGGACCTATATGCCTCAATGGCATGCCTCCTTTCTTCCGACAGTAGGTTTACATCATTGCCCTCTAGCTGAAAATTCCATGAATGTTCAACCTCATCTCATTTATTCACATTCGTTGGAATAAACTAGGGTACCTTGGGAGTCATTGACATCATTGGTGATTTCCCTCGCACTTTTAAACGTTTCACCTCAATGATCGGTAATCAAGTGGTTTCTACCATGTTCGACATCAAATCATCTATTCACATGGTTAGATTTGTACAACATTGAGATTGGGATGAAGACCATGGGTTAATCATTCACTTTGTTATCTTCTTTGCCCAGGATGTGAAGGAGATCATTTGAGCATGTTGATATATATATATATATATATTGTCACATAGATCCACTTTGTATTGATCTGTGGCTATGTTTTGTCATCTCGTAGCTCCACTATGTATTTTTTGTGGTTGTGATCAGTTCATGTCATGGAGGTATAGATCCATATTGTATCTCTAGTGTCCATATCCTTAGTCAATGTTTTCATGGATTTGCAGTGTATTGGTCAGCGGTCGTGTTTTGAGTCATCTCATAATCTGAGAATAGGTATGCATGCCTCATAAATGGAACATATATTAATATTGTTTGATGATTGTTTGAAGCTTATTCCAAGTTCTCCCACTCCAGCACCCTTGCATTGAAGAATTGTAAAGTGTTTCAGCCATCAGATTCTCTTCTAACCTCACACTTTAGGGTGCATCTGTTACACATCAAAATACCACATTTGTGTTTCGCACCCTAAGTGTCACAAGTGATGCAAAGTGACGTATGCAC
Organism: Picea sitchensis; assembly: GCA_010110895.2. NCBI lineage: Eukaryota > Viridiplantae > Streptophyta > Pinopsida > Pinales > Pinaceae > Picea > Picea sitchensis. The sequence goes on from SNQJ01S0004561.1 coordinate 472,126, forward strand.
CTTGGTAAGTGTAAAATTCACTGTCGCAAGTGTCATATGCACCTTATCAAGTGTCACATTCATTTTTTTATGTGTTTCCACCACTTCAAACCATTAAAACAGTTGTTCATGACCCCTAAGTCATATAGGAGGAGGAAACCCATCATGTTTTGGTCGAAACACACTTTTTCCTTGAACATTTTGACCCTTTTTTGAGGATTTATGAAGACCAATGCCCTCTTTTCCATACTTTGGTTTCACACATAATGCCCCCTCTTCCACTATAGGGGAGAGTTTATATAGGATCAATGCTCGGTCTCTCTCTGGGGAGAATGTTGATGTTGTTGAGTGAAAGGATGGATCGCTCCCACCTTAATCTATGGGCTAGATATTTGAGATTGGGTTAGTCGTGTTCGACTCTCATGATTAGGCCTCACTTTAGGATCTGATCCAAGCCTCAATGAGCCATATCCTCAACCATACCCCTCATTTTCTCATGGTTTTTGTTTCTCTCAAGCCTATATATTGAGGGCATTCCAAGGTGAAAGGAGGAAGCTTTCATATATATAAATTATGATATTGGTAGCATCATACAAGGGTTGGATGAGGAGAGTTTAGGGAGGCTACTAAAAATGCATCAATGTTGGTTTGTAAGTATTCTCTTTGGGTTCTCATTTTAATATACTTGGCTTATTTTCTTCAATCTTGTGTATTCTTGCATGTGCTTGTCTATTGTTCCTTCGATCTTTGTAGATGAATTTGTTTGATCTAATATTGTAGAGTAGGAGTTCTTTGTTTCTCTTTGTTTCCTATTACAGGTATCAAGTTTCACTAAGGAATTTGTAGATCAATCTCGGATTGGAAGCAGCGAGGACAAACTTCAAAACAAGGTGCATCACACTCTTTCTCCTTCTCTCTTTTTGATTGATCGAACTAAATTCAAATGGATGTTAGTGTTCACATGTATCTTTCTATATTGGTATTAGGGGTCTATAATCCAATGGAAAGTTAACCTGTCTATAGGGGAATATTTTTGTATCAAGGATGATGTCTCATAAAATTAGGAGGAGAATTCATTTAAAGGATATTGGAGAATGTCTTTTGATGGCGCATGTTCAAGTTCTAAGAATGGTGTTGGAGTTGTATTTAAGATCCCTGATAAAATTATACATCCACATGCTATCATTCTATAATTTCCCTACACAAACAATGAAGTTGAATATGAGGCACTGATCCAAGGGGTGATCTTGGCTTTGGAGATCAAAATTGAACATTTGATTATAACTGGTGATTCTGAGCTAGTTATAAATCATGTTACTCAAAAGTAAAAAATCAAGAAAGAAAGGCTAAAAATGTATGCTAAAAGAGTAAATGAGTTCATGGAATCATTTAGTTCACTCAATTTATCTTTCATCCCAAGAGAAAGGAATCAAAAGGAATATTATTTGGCAGTTGTTGCATCATTGTTCAATCCAGACGATTTGCAAGATAATAATACATTTCAGGTAAAAAGAATTTGTAGGCTCTTTGTTCCTAACAACCAGAAATACCTTCAAGTATTCTAGAATGATGAAGAGTTGAATGAATTTTTTGCCAATTCAGGAGAAGTTGAATAAATCATGCAATCAATTCCAAAAAATTGTATTATCTCTCAATCTTTGTTTTGTCAAAATGATTAGACCAAAAAACTAAAAGAAGAAGAATCTATGTGGAAAATATAGCAAACCCAAAAAATAAATATTGTTACTGAGAGTTCTCCTAAATATGTAAATCTTGGGATCAATTGTACACCAAAATAAATCGATCAATATATTTCTTTGTTTAAAGAGTACTTTCATGTTTTTGCATGAAGTTGTGATGAGATTAACGCATATGATAAAACAACTTTTCAGCATATCATTCCTCTGAAAGAAGGTACAAATGAATTTAAACAAAATTTGGAATCCAAAGTTAAAGCCTCTGGTTAAAATAGAACTTGAAAATTTAAAAAAGGCTATGATAATTTTTCCAATTAGACATTCAGAATGGTTATCTAATCCAGTGGTTGTAAGAAGAAAAACATAGAAAATTGATTGTGTGTCGATTTCGGAAATCTAATTAAAGCAAGCATAAAGGACAACTATCCTTTGCCAAATATGAAAATGTTACTAGAACAAGTAAATTGTTCAGCTCTCATGTCTATGCTAGATGGATTTTTAGGTTACAATTATGTTCTCATTGCAGAGGAGGATAGACTGAAAACTGCATTCATAACACCATGGCAGACATATGCATATGTTCGAATTCCTTTTGGATTAAAAAATGTTTCCAGAAGGCCATGCATCATGCTTTCCAAGATTTGATTGATAAATTTATTGTTGGCTACTAGGATGATCTTACTGTATATTCCAAAATAAGAGAAAAACACATTGATCTGTTAAGAGAAGTGTTTGAAAGATGTAGAAAATTTGGAATATCTATAAATCCAAAGAAGTGTTTATTTTTGTTTCTGAAGGAAAACTATTGGGACATATAGTTAGCAAGGAATGAATTTATATAGATACTCAAAGAATATCAATGAATTGAATTCACCAACTTCAAAGAAGGGATTCTAGTCATTTTTCTGTAAAATTAATTATGTGAGAATATTTGTCCTAGATTATGCAACAATAGTAAAACCGACAAATATGTTGCTAAAAAGGGATCAGAGATTCGAGTGGATTGACGATATTCAAAGGGTCTTCAATAACATCAAACATGTCATCGTAATTGCTTTAGTATTAATAAGTCCAGATTTTAATAAGATTTCATCATATATTCTTTTGCTTTAGAAGAAACTATTTCCTCAATTTTAACACAAAGAAATAGTTTCTTCTGAAGAAATTTTAACACAAAGAAATAACAAAGGAGAATAACTCCCTGTAATCTTCATGAGAAAAACTATGCATGATTACGAATTGAAATATTCAAATATAGAAAAGTAGGCACTTTCATTAGTAAAGGAAATAGCTCACTTGAGGACCTACATTTTATCATCTCATGTCATAGTATATGTAGCTTCTTCTCTAGTAAGAATGCTCCTTAATCAACAATTAAGAGAAGGAAAATGGGCTAATTGCTTGCAAAAATCTAGGAGTATGTCATTAAGATCAAACCATTGCATGCAATTAAGGGATGGGGACTTTGTAATCTTATTGTAGGAAATGATCCATTAGATGGTTGTTTGTAAATTACAACAGGAGGATCAACAACAATTTTTGATTGGTATAAAGATATTATTTTTTATTTAAAATCTGGGAAATTTCCAAATGGAATGTCATCAAAAGAGAGGAAGACTATGAAAATGAAATCAACTCAATATGTACTAGTTGCTCAAGTTTTATTTCGAAGAAACTTTGACGGGATGTTGTTAAGATGTGTGGATGATACAAAAGCTCAAGAATTAATTAAATAATTTCATGAAGAGGTTTTTGGAGGCCATTTCACACCAAAAACTATTTCACATAAGATACTAAGGGTTTGTTATTATTGGCCAAAAATCTTCAAATATTCATATACAGAAATAAGAAAGTGCTTCTCTTGTCAGAAATTTTCAGGGAAGATGAATAGAGTTGCAATGCCTTTACATCCTATATATGTTGAAGAACCCTTTGCATAATGGGGACTTGATGTTGTTGGACCAATAAACCCAAAATAAAGTAAAGAAGCAGTAGCATTAAAGAAACTTGATTCAGACGAACTTATAAAGTTCTTGAAGGATAATATTTTATAAAGATTTGGAGTTCTTGAGAAATTTATCACAAATAATGGATCAATTTTCATTGGATCAAAATTTTCAAAGTTCTGTGGAGAATTTGGCATTTTCATGAGGTAATCATTTAATTAGTATCCTCAAGGAAATGGGTTGGTTGAATCCACAAACAAAAATTTAATTCAAATCCTAAAAAATACCACTGATAAAAAAAATAGATGAATTGGCATTTAAAACTAACTAATACATTATGGGCGAGTAGGTTGACACCAAAAGACAGTATTGGGACATCTCCATATAATCTGGTGTATGGAAAAGAGGCAATAATTCCAATCAATTTAGAAATAAATGCCTTAGCATATACAGTAAATATTGAGGATTTGGAAGAAGTATCACCATTACGTAAAAGGTATAATTAACTCATCAGACTAGATGAACAATGAAATGAGGCATTCCATAAAATGGATCAAAGACAACAAAGTGTCAATAGATATGTTGATCACAGTACAACAGTGAAAAACTTTCAGAAAGGGGAATTGGTATTACTCTGGAATAAAGATAAAGAAAAGTCCTCCATGCAAACAAAATTTGAGGCATTATGGATTGGGCCTTACATCATTTCAAAATTTTTGGGATATAATTCTTACATTCTCAAAGATATGAAAGGGACGGCACTAATGTTTCCAGTAAATGGGAAACACCTTAAAAAAATTGCTTAATCAAATTTCTTCTTGATTGTACATAATTTGATTTCTTTGTTTTGTATATTCTCATCTTATTGACTCCATTTCCCCAAAATAAGGCATATGGTCTTCATATTCCTGATTCTTAGCAACCCACAGGGGGTTACTATCCTACAATTGGATTCATTCGTTGACTCTAAAATTCTCTCATAACTTTGTTTTCAATGTACTATACTTAGAAAATTTTCCTCTCCCATAATAATTCTCTTTCCTTCGACGCGGCAGAATTGCAATAAGATTAACCCATTTTTCATTCTATAAGTATACCTCCATCTGTCACTCTCCATACTTGGCTTCTTTTTGGAACCACGGAAGCGGAGTTTTTATGTTTTCTTTTAAGCAACACCTTTCCTCCGTCCACCAATTTTAATTACTTAGTTTATTTTTAAGAATCCTTTTGTGACCGTGGAATCAGAGATTCTTGTCTTCACCCAAGCCCTTTTCTATTTCCTCTTCATGCGTGGTGATTCCTACTTAGAAACATTTTCGAGTTTTTTCATTATAACCATGGAAGCAGCGATTACATCTTTCAAAATTTTAATACTCATTCTTCCGCTCTACCAAAAGATTTTTCCCATGTCACAGTAATAAAAGAAACATTTAATTTTTGGCTCGTGTAAAGCTAATATATCAGAATCGTTATTAATATAGCGAGTTATTCAATTTTAACTTCATAAATTCGAATTTAGTTCATATAACTTCTCCCTCAGAACAAAAGATTCAATTACCTTAAAAAGTGAAAAGATTATTCCATAACCGCAAGAGTCCTCTGCATGCTACGATAATCATAGAAGAAGATGGAAAAAGGAAGAGAAATATTTTGTGGTGACACACTAAACACATTTTCACGAGAAAATTCATAGAATCATTGGTCCAAAGTCTACACAAAATATTCTTCAGAAATGAATGATAATCATGTATGGACATCCGGGATATTTCGAGCAGGATGTGTTCCATAAGTATTTGATACAAATGATTTAGTGATATGATGTACTGATAACTTTGAGAAATACTAGAGGATTATCAAAATGAATGGATTATTGTCAATTTCTTTGGGGCCACCTACTTTCAAACATATGCTCAAATTTCCAAATCCAAATGCAATATTTAAAGTCGAGGAAGCTAAGAATTTTATGAAAGATAAAAATGGAGGTAGAGATATATTACCACAATGCCTAGAGAACCCCTCAACAATGCTAGAGGATTTATCTCTAGTATAGGTTAGTCATATCAAGAAACCCTACAAAGAAATTGTCTGTTTCTTAGCTAGAATTCTCGGGTTGGAATCAACCGCTGCTATTCCCAGGTTGGCTCTATATATTTTTTATTACTTTGTTCAAGGAAAAAGGGTTTTTTTATTGGTCAATGATTATATCCACAAAAATAACATCTCAATTGTTGAATTTTAATAAAGATAGAAAACTATTATGTCTGGGTATTTGGTTTTCATTATCATTGATAGACATGAATTTCAAAGTATCCATCTTTCAAAGAAAATTGATCTCATGACATATACAGTTTATACTTGGTATCTGTATTTATGGAATAAAATATAAATGTACCACTTCTATGAAGTTTATAACTCTTTCCTTTATATTTTTCAAAATATTAATGTTTGGGGAAAATACTTCAAGATTGTCATTAGAAACAGCATCATTTTTAAATCAAAGGGGAGAAGTTGAATACAATGAATATTATAACATTATCAGAATATATTTCTCCCGAGTAGCACCAATTTACCTCCAATTTTATGTATCTGATAAAATGTTCATAATAGAAGTTTGCAGACGGCACATATTCTGGGAAAATTTCTTTGCTCAAAGAAAGAAAAAACAATATATTCAATTACCATGGAAGGTTGGTGAAATTACAGTAAAGAATGCCTCAAATATTGATGAATTTGTTGTTTAATTTTACCCTTATAAGTTAAAGGTGGTTGAATACATGAAAGGGTTTGACCCACAACAACTTTTTTTGAATCATATAATCTTCAATAGTTTTAGTGTCTGATTTACTAACACATACATATATGAAGAGGAAGAAAATGAAGGAAATAATTCTCAAGAAAAACTAGTTCAAGACCTGGAAACTATTATAAGTAAAAATGAGGCATATAAACAGCATGGAAATGTCATAAGTGAAAGGGGTTATAAATCTCAAAGTTCATCTCAAAAAAGAGGCACACCAAAACGGAATACCCAGAACAGTTTCCAAGATAAATAAAAATAAAAATAAAAAAATAAAAAAATAAAAAAAACTTTAGTCAATAATTTAGGGGGCAATGATGATCCTGATCATGGTGAAAATAATATTGATTCAACCAAAAAATTACCAGTATTAAAGAAAAAAAGCTATAAAAATCAAGAAGAAATAGAGTACATATCTGATGATGATGTCCTTTTGCAAAACATGGACCTTGATGTTGATATATAAAATATTGAAATCCAAGAAGATGAGCGATGAATTCTGCCATGAAAGGAGTTGATTGTCCAAGAAAATATTTTTGATGGGGAAGAAGCATTAACCCTACATAATGCATCATTTGATAAGGAGCTAAAAAATTTAGTGTTTCAACATGTAAATTCAAGAGGAAAAAGGGTCAAAGATTCAACAATGGATTTAAGAGGGGTTTCAGCATCCAAACTTTCAAAAATCCATATGGTTATTGGAAATTCCCTAGATATATCAATTGATGATATGGAAGCTCATAATGAAAGATTAAACAACAAAGTCATGGAATTATAGAATGCTTTGATGCCACCCCCGATCTTTGCAAAACCACTTGTTTTTTTTCAACCTAGGATGAATCCCAATGGCCTACCCAAATCTAGTTCTAAATGGAGAGGAACGCCCAGTCTCATCATTGCAATGAGGAAATGTGTTGAAGAAAATATCAAAAAGAGGATGTCTCTTTTCTTTGAAGCTTGGGATATTAGTAAAAATATCATGACTTTTGGCTCAAGGTTACACAGTTTCAAATAATATCTTTAGGTTGATTACAAAAATGATGAATATTTTTACGAGAATGATCTCACTACCTTTATTCTGAAAATCATGAATATGACAGAGTTGAAAAGAAAGGAAGAAAATGGTCCCTCTCAATCTAGGTTAAAACAACATAAATAATGTTGGATTAAGAAAATAAAGACTTTGAAGGAACTATTGGAAGAATGTAGTGAAGTACTTTCTAAAAAGGAGATGTTATATCAAAAATTGACGGAAATTGATTTCATTGGGAGCACTGGAGAAGTACAATATCCTCACCTAATTATAAATTCTACATTTCTTACAAAGGAGCAATTTGAGGAATACGTGGAAATACTCAATAATTTGTCTGCGGAGAAGTTCAATAGTATAAAAGAATATACTGAATATGAAATTGATAATTGGTTGTTCAGTTATTCAAACAAAAATGAATGTATTGAAACTTCATTACATCAAATATCATTTGATTTAAGGGAGTTAGAAATTAATTTGTTTGATAATATAAGAATTAAACAAGAGATTAATGTTGCTCCAATGAAGGATTGTATTCAAGAATGGTTAAAACATGCTTTGTTAAAGATAACTGAAGAGGATCAGTTGGGAACTGTCGAAATGAACCAACCAACCGCAACAAAGGACATCATAAAATACATGACAAGAAACAAATAATGGGAGAGAGATTACATCACAATAAGGCCATATTGATCACTTTTTTTATCCTTCTCAGAATTCATCCAGTTGTGTTTATTCTTTCACTAGAAAAAATAGACGAGTTCTAATAAACTCCTTGTTGTCTTCTTTCCAGTATTCTTGCTTGTACTCTGCTCTAGACTCTTTTCTCTTCTTCATACTTCTTGTGTATATTTTATGGTCCACGGGAGCCCCAATCCCGGTTCATTTATGGACAAACGAATTATAATTTATGATATTGTAATAGACCAGAGAAATATTTTGGGGTCGATTTTGATTTTATTTTGTAACTCTAAGTTTTGAGTATAAGATATTTGAAATCAACTTATCAAATTATCTTTTTTATCTTAATAGTAATACTCTTTCAAAGTTCTCTTGTGTGATTGGACCATTTTCTTTTATTTTGAAGGTGATCAGAAAAATATGAAATTGTGATGGATGTGAGGAAATATTTTTTTGTTTTTGTTAATTTATTTTCAGTATGTGTGATGCTTGAGGTTCCTTTCCCATCTCTCAGGAATTTTCCATTAAATTTACTTGTTTTTTCAATTTAACTTTTCTTGAGCGATAAAGATTTGATTTATGTCATCTGACATAATTCTATGTTATTTGATATAAGATATCCAAAGAAAAATCCTTGAAAGAAAAACAAAGGAGTACCACCTCTATAAAAACGTAGGAGAATATTTATATTCTCATGAGGTTTTGGTTTTGGTCTTAACAGATTCAAACGTAAACAACAAGGAATATTATTCTTAAGGAAATCAGAACTTTGGGGAATGTGTATGTTCTAGAAGAACGCAAAGAAAAATGTTGCATTGGTAAAAATGATGAGAGCTTGCTTTGGCACAAAAGACTAGGTCATCTTAATTTTAATCGGCTTGTTAAGATAGGAATGTAACATCCCGCTCTGGCGCACTTACCAAACTTATTCTTTGAGGACACTTGCTCGCAAGTGATCTAGATTTGTATGATGATAAAAAAAAATTCCTTCATTATGATGCGTTAAGTTATATGACAGGATGTTTTTACTACCTTGATGTAGACAGGTGTTGCTGACTCAGTTTCATTGAGTGTGCAGGGTTTCGGACCTTGAGGATGCAGAGGCATCGGTGGAACTCCCTTGGACT
>SNQJ01S0004562.1:0-35564 GCA_010110895.2 Picea sitchensis
CGATCTGACAGTCCAGATGTTATCGAGATATCGCGAATCCGGATTTCGCGATATCTGATGTCGAGGTTTTCTTACTCCTTGATTTCCCGATTTCCGATATTTCGATGGCGCTGTCCTGTCAGGGCTTTTCCCGATGGCTTCGATCTGCGACACATGTCCTTAACTGATGGACGGTCGTGATCCCTTCTCACGATTTCGTGATATGTTATGTCCCAGACCTCTTGTCTCCAGGATCCGCGAAATGTCGATGCGCCGATTGACTCGTTTGACTAGATGACGTCAGTTGGGCCCCACAACAAAGTTTACCTCCTGTCGGGATTTCGGGGTTTGGAGTTTTGAAATGCTTGAGTTTCTTGTCCTCAAGATTCGCGATTTGCCGAATCCCGATTTGTCGATTTCCCTTTCCTGGTCGGAACTATTGCCGAGTCCCTGGATTTACGCCACGCGTCCGGGAGAGATGGACGGTCCTGATTCCTCCTCGGGATATCACGACTTGCGATGCTTCGTTGACACAATGTGTCTGTCAACATGAAACTCAGAATGTCGATACGCTGACGGTGTCCTCGATGTCCGCCATGTGTCCGGTCAAAATGGACGGCTTAGATGTGATCGGGATTTCGCGTATCGCGATTTCGCGAGTTGTGATGACAATCATCTTGGAAAACTCGAAACCACGAATGCCGAAATACTGACGGGCACTACGATGTTCACCACGTGTCCAGGAGAGAGGGACGACTGAAATCTGATCGTGATATCGCGTATCGCGATTTCGCGAGTTGCGATGTCAATTTTCTTTGACAACGTGAAACCCTGAATGTCGATTTGACGATTTGTTGATCTGCTGCCACCTGTCCTCTGAGATGGACGACTCAGAAGCTTTCTCGGGATATCGCGTATCAGAGTTTGTGGAGAGCAGTTTCCTTTGCTCGTCCAACTCGCGATTTTGCGATGGAATAGGATCTCGCTATGTATCTCTTGATGGACGGTCAAGATGACGTCGGGATTTCACAAGTCAAAAAACCTTCGGTGCGCCCCAGACGACTAATCGTCGTGCAAATTCTTGCTGATCTAATGGTTGTCGAGCCTGTGGGCAAGATCTGACGGCTAAAATGCTTTCTCCCTTTTCACGCTCTCCTCGTCCCTTCTAGACTGGTTTCCCACCTTGGAACCGTTCGCAGGATGAATTTCACGGCTTCAGTGGCTGTTCTTTGCGCCTGAGATGCGTTCTTTACACCTGTGGAAGAAAGATTCGTGAATCTTTCAAAGATTTGAAAAAAATTCATAATTTCTTCGTGATCTGCTACAATCTTTGAAAAATTTGAGCGATTTCCAAGAATCTTTAAAGGATTCCACCTTATACCTGAATCTTTAACAAATTTAAGAGAAATCTTCAAGTTCTTTAAACTTCTTTCATTCTGCAACTCTTCTGCGTCAATCTTTGACGGTTCTTTGAAAAAATTGAGCAGGTTTCTTCTTCAGTGTTCTCTGCTTCCTCGTTCTTTTGAGCGAAGTACGCTCTGCACCCTCTGCAAGCTTCCTATGACGATCTTTAAAGATTATTATTAACAACTCTCCAAACCTTGTGAAAAGGATGTGTCGCGTGCTCTCAAGATCCACAAAGTTTTGTACTGTGAGGATCATGTTGCTCTCCAAACTGTGTGAAGAGGATTACACCTGAAGCTCTGATACCATGATAAATTGTGAAGCACAGAGAAATGCAGAGAGAAAAGAATAGTATATTCAAATGTATGAAGCAGTACAGAACATAACTGAAGTAAGTTGAAGTACTGAAGAGTTTTTAACAATAGGAAATAGCTGAGCTTATATATGCTCAAGCAAGACAGAAATAGAAAGTACAACTGTCCAGTACAGTTGGCAGTGTATAGTTAGTCTGTTGAGGGTACAATATATTTAACAAGTAGGATTACCGTTATTCCTATAGCACCAGGAATAATCATTGGTCTGCATGTGCCACCCTGCCTAGATCGTGTCATAACATTTTAAATCATGATTAGAGGATCTGCATACCTCTTTATAATCTATTCTGGGCTGGTATTATTATGATAACAAGTATATGTGAAGGATTGAGCTATACTCGCCACTTTTACATCAAATAAACACGCATGATCGTCATGAATGAAATCGCCATCTACCTATTTTAGTATGTCTGTTATTCTATGTAGGGTATGCAAATAAAGAGATAACTTCTACTTTTTTAATAAGTCTCGAGAATTGAATATTCAACTCCAGATCTTCTCATAATTGTCTACAAGATTGTATCAACGATATGGCGCCCAAAAAGAGTGGCTAGATAATCAGATTAGAGCCTCAAGGTATAGAATTGCTCAAAGAATTTCCTCAGATGGCCCACAAATTCAAGGATTCTTGTTGGCTCGACTTCTTTGCAACATTCCAGAGTCATGACGAACAAATCTCTATGAAATTTGCACATAATTTCGATGGCTTCGAATATATGGTTAAAAAAATTCTAATGCACATGACAGAGCATTCCATTGCTAAATCTTGTAGATTACCAGTATATGGGGAAAAATGGTGAAAGAAGGACAATGTAGTCAAGGAATTTGTGAGTCAGTTTTTAGTTCCAGAAAAGGAAAACCCTAACTTGAGAAATGGGATACCACATAGCCAGGTAAGGAAAGAATGACACACTGCCTTGTTGATTATCCACAAGTACATTATATGTGAAGAAAGGTTTTATTTGGTCCATCTCTATCATATTAGACCGTTGATTCATGTAAATGGTTATTACTCTCTTAACTTACCTTATTTTATGTTAAAAAGTTTATCCAAGATGTCTAAGAGGATCTAGTCTGATACTACTACAAAAAGAAACAATGTTTTTCATTAAAGTTTGATTAGAACATTAGTAGTATTCTCCTTAAATGAAGTCTACTGCTACAAAAAGAAATAGTGTTTTTCATTAAAGTTTGATTAGAACATTAGTAGTATTCTCCTTAAATGAAGTCTAGAGGTCTTGGGACTAGTTAGTCCAGTAATTAAAACCTAACTTAGAGTCAACTATATCTAAAACTGTCAAGGGGAAGAAACCTATAACAGAGAAATAGACCTCTCAAGATACTGAAGTTTTGATGAAAGAAGATTCTCCTGCAACTAGGGTAACTCGTGCTAGCAAGAGAAAATTACAAACCCAACAAGATGTGGGTGATTTTCCTATGGGTAAAGTTGATGAGAAAGACACTACTAGTCGAGGTAAGAAACCTAAAACGAATGAAGAAACTGACATCCATCTTGATCCATATATAAAGAGGGAATTTAATGAATATGAATATTACATCACAAGTCCAGTCCAGACTCTAGTCAAACAGAAGAAACAATCTACAGGCAAGAAGAATGCAAAAGGTAAAAAACAAAGTCAAAAGAAAACACCTGTACCTAAATACCCTAGAAGAAATTCTACCAAAGCTGCCAATAAATTTAGACTGAATTCTAAAGCAATTTTTCATCCTTCCATCAAGAAGGAGAATCTCATAATAATAGAAGAAAACTCATAGGATTCTAAAAAGGAGATAAAAAAATAGGTAGTGGAATCTTCTTTACACAGGACAGAGAAGGAATCTGAGGAACACAAGAAAAAATGATAAAAGGGAAACAAGATTGCACAATACTCAAGAAGACCTGTGACGAGAGAAACTACAAAATCGCCTTCAATATCCGAATCTATATTTAAAGGCATAGATGTAGTTTATGATGACAAAAATGATCTTTTTCTAGAACTAAACCAGCTATAAGATATTCCAGAAATCAGAGAATCATAAAGATCTGAAGAAGAGGATATTAGCATTGGGTTATCCTCCAAATGTGAAATTAAGTTGAGGAAAACCAAATCCTCCATAGATTTGAACCTACCTACTCCAGTAGAAGAACATCCATAGTTTAGGATGAACATAACAGAAACAATAAAAGACATAAATCAAATACAAGAAATACTTTGTTTTTCCTGTTTCAGTCCATATCTTTGATAGCAATTTTTGAAACGATGGAGATTAATTTTTGGAAACCAAAAGAATTTGTTTTTGAGAACGAGCCCCTTCACAAAAAACTCTCTCAGGTTTTACACATCCATAAAATTTTAAGAGATTTGAATATATCTATGAGGTCGATTTTTCAAATATTTCACAATAAATAATTTCCTATTTTAGTCACTAATTTTGGGTGAGGTTGAAGAATATATGGAGATTAATTTTTGGAAAAAAAAGATTGTTTTATTGGGAATGGGCCCCTTCACAAAAACTACTCTCGGATTTTGTACATCTATGACCATTTGAGAGATACAAAGAGATTTTTGGACACTATTTTTCAGGAATTTGCGAGAGTTATTTTTCTAAAAAATCTCATGGAAAACAGTTGACAATCCACCTCATCAATTCGACTTGAAGATCAGGTTTGATCTTCTCTTTGATTATTTGAAACAAGAAACTAAATATAGATGAGGAGGTTTTCAGATCCATTTCTTTTGGATCTTGATAATTATGTATTGTTTCTATATAAACTCTGTAGAAGGAGAAGTTAATGGGGATAAGTCGGGCATTCAAGGACCTTTTTTGTAAAACTTAACTGTAAGAAAGACTAAATTCCATATTGATACTAAATCAAAATGACATGTTGATGGTAAGATCTTATTTCATATCTCTATCTGCTTCTTTTCTTACTTGAATTCATTTATTCTGTTGCAATGCATATGATTTCTTAATTCTGGGTGACACAATGAACTTTTTACTGTCTTTTTTCATAATCAATGTTGTGTTCAAGTACATGTTCTTGTTTCTTAATGATATTTTGAAATAAGAAACTCTTGTGTGAGTTGAAAAACTAGATACTCGCATACCTTTCTTTCTTTATTTACCCTACTCTCTGATCTATTGATGTGACTACCATTTACTAAATCAATGGGATGTTTATTTTCTTTTACATTCAGGTATATGATTATTTTGAATCCTTGAACCAACTTTCAACCATTTTCCAAAAACCTATTCAAAAAACCCTTAAAAATACCAGTGTAATAACCTGATGATTCTCTAGCTTTCCCTTTCACAGTCAAGTCCAACTTTAGGGACTAACATCTTTTGGCATTGTTGTCAAGGATGGAGACACGAAGTATTTATCCCTGGGTGAATGACAACGATCAATTCTATCTCTTGATGGTGAACATGAGTTGGACACTTTTTCTCACTGTATCATTCACATGGTTTCTCCATGAAGGAAGAATCCATTGGAAACTCCACTAATCTGATATGTCAAAGGCTATGGAAGCCATTTTGGCTCTTAGGTTTCCTCCATTTGATTTCTCCGATATTCCTGGTTTTCCAAATGTTGTGCCTACTATGCATGAATGTGGAGACTACCTTCCAAGGTTCAGGGGAGATGATCACGATCATTCTACACAACACTTGATTGATTTTCACCAATACATGAACCAACTTGATATTCATCATGAAGATGTATTGCTGAAGATGTTTATGTACTCCTTGGAAGAAGAGGAGAAACAATGGTACTGATATCTTCATGTTTCCAGTATTTCATCATTAAATGATTTCCATGTTGCTTTTCATTCATTTTGTAAGAGGATTTATCCTCGAGAATACCTCTTGAATGATTTTTGTGAGCAATTTAAACCTCTTAGGAAAAAATTTCAGTAGGGATTTAGTGATGAGATTAGTGAGTATATTTTGGAATGTTCTCATTATGCTCTTAAAAATTTCGATGGCCATTCGAATGGGTCTTTTCATGAAGAATTTGCTACTAGAAATATTTGTGAAGGCCAGTATATTAGTGAAGAAATTCTTGAAGATTATATTGATGGTGAACAATTTTTTTTATCATTTCCAGTTGAAATCAATCAATAGTCTCCATCCTATCATGATGAAGAAGATTTGATCATTCATGAAACTTATCCCATTTTTCTTTTCAAGGAGAAGTTTTTCAATATATTGTTGATGATAATGTCATGGATAGTATGACAACAAATTTATTGGATTGTATTAATAATTTTTTTGTTCCAAAAGACCAGGTTGTTCATTTGTGAATTTCAAAATTAAGAAACTTTTTATAGTCAACATGCATATGATGAATATGGAAATGGAGAAGAGTAGGATTTCACATTAGCATTCATTGACATGTGTAACATTGAGCTCATTTTTTATGAGTATCAATCTGATGTTGGAGAAATAGATGAAATAAATCATCCTATCCAAGATGTTGTTCATTGTCATAAAACAAGTGATTTCCATGTGTTGTTTCAAGAAAATCACGTGGATTATGGTATCACAAATATAACAAAAATTGCAGGGGAGCAGTTTAGGTTTTCTCATCAGCTAAAAGTTTTTCATATTATGTATGATCCAATAGCCATCTACATGGAGTTAATGTTTCCAAAGGTTAAAAATTTTGCATCATTTGGAATTAAAGCAAATTACGGTTGTAAGTATGGGTTTCCCATTAATTTTTTACTACAAACATCTCAGTTTTTCTACATTTTCTTATTTACTTGCAAGGAAGAAGACCATCTTTTCAGTCAAATTATTTCATGGATGCATTGGAAGTTTGATGTGACCTGATCAATGAACTGATTGGTTAATTGTGTAGGAGTTGTAGATAAATAAGATTTATTTTTTAGCATGTTTGTTTCAGTTTCAAGATCAATTTACAATATGAGAGTAGTGTCAAGTTTTCAGTATGCAAGAATAAAGAATCCATAGCCCAATGAAAATACTACTTGCAGTTTTGTGGTTGTTATTTTTGGATTGCAAATAAAGGAATGACTGGATAGGGAAATAATTACAATAAAAGTTTATGATGATGAGGGATGTGAAGGCATTGGTCAGCAAGTTATTAAGGTTTCATCATGAAAATTTAATGAAACTCTATCCCCAGAAGGAGCCAGTGTTAGTCCTTAACCTTTTTTTTAACTGATAGGGTGTCCTTAATCGCCATTCTACCCATTTTCCATGTTTTTTTTTGTTAAACTTTGTTTCTTCCCTTCTTGGTTTGAAATCATGTTTTCATTATTTTATGCACATTCTAAATGTTTTTAAGTATTTTAGAGATTAGGATTTGATATGAAAATTTTCTTTCACATCACTTGTCTTTTCAACATTTGAATTTTCAAAATTTTCCAAGTTAGAAAAGGCACTGCAAGAATAGCTCTATTCCTGCAGTGCCAAGAATAATCATTGTTCTGCATGCGCCACCCTACCCAAATCGTGTCCTAATGTTTTAAACCATGATTAGAGGATCTACATACGTCTTTATGATCTATTTCAGGTGGGTATTATTATGATAACAACTATATATGAAGAATTGAGATATACTCTCCACCTCTACATCAAATAAACACGCCTAATTGTCATGAATGAAATTGCCATCTACCTATTTTAGTATATTTTTTATTCTATGCAGGGTATGCAGATAAAGAGATAACTTCTACCTTTTTAATAGCTCTCGGGAATTGAGGATTCAACTCTCGATCTTCTCAAAGTTGTCTACAGGATTGTATCAGTGATATGTCACCAAAAAAGAGTGGCCAGATAATCAGACTTGAGCCTAACGGTACATAATTACTCAAATAATTTCCTCATATGGTCCACAAATTTAAGGATATTGGTTGGTTCGACTTTTTTGCAACATTCCAGGGTCATGACGAATAGATCTCTATGACATTTGCACATAATTTTGATGGCTTCGAATCTATGGTTGGAAAACTTCTAATGCACGTGACAAAGCATTCCATTGCTAAATCCTACAGATTACCAGTATGTGGGGAAAAATGGTGGAAGAAGGAAAATGTAGTCATGGAATTTGTGAATCATTTTTTAGTTCCAGAAAAGAAAAACTCTAACTAGAGCAAGTGTATACTACACAGTTGGGTAAGGGAAGAATGAAACACTACATTGTTGATTATCCAGAGGTACATTACATGTGATGGAAGGTTTTCTCTAGTCCATATCTATCATATTAGACCATTGATTCATGTAAATGGTGATTACCCTCTTAACTTACCCTATTTTCTATTAAAACGTTTATCCAAGATGTCTAATAGGATCTAGTCCCATTCTGCTACAACAAAAATAAGTATTTTTCATCAAGGTTTGATTAGAACATTAGTAGTCTTCTCCTTAAATGAAGTCCATAGGTCTTGGGAATGGTTAATCCATTCATAAAAACCTAACCTACAGTCAACTAAATATGAAATTTTCAAGGGGAAGAGACTTGTAATAGAGAAACAAACCTCTCAAGCTATTGAAGTTTTGATGAAATAAGATTCCCCTACAGCTAGGATAACTCGTGCTCGTAAGATAAAATTACAAACCCAACAAGTTGTGGGTGATTTTCATGTGGGTAAAGTTGATGAGAAAGACACTACTAGTCAAGGTAACAAACCTAAGACGAATGAAGAAACCAACATCCATTCTGATCCATATATAAAGAGGGAATTTAATGAATATGAATATTACATCAAAATTCCAGTCCAGACTCAAGTCAAACAAAATCAAGAATCTACAGGAAAGAAGACTACAAAAAGTAAAAAACAGAGTAAAAGGAAAAAAATTGTACCTAAATTCCCTAGAAGAAATTCTACCAGAGATGCCAATAAATTTAGACTGAATTCTAAATCAATGTTTCATCCTTCCATCAAGAAGGAGAATCTCATAATAATAGAATATAATTAAGAGGATTCTAAAAAGGAGATCAAAAAATAAGCAGTGGCATATTCTTTACACAAGACAAAGAAGGAATCTGAGGAACAGAAGAAGAAACGAGAAAAGGGAAAGTAGATTGCACAATACTCCATAAGACCTATGACCAGAGCAACTACAAAATTAGCTCCAGTATCTGAATCTATATTTAAGGTTACATATGCAGTTTATGATGACAAAAATGATCTTTTTCCATAACTAAACCAACTACAGGATATTCCAGAAATCAGAGAATCAGAAAGCTCTGAAGAAGAGTATATTAACACTGGTTTATCCTCCAAATGTGAAATTAAGTTAAGGAAACCCCAAGCCTCCATAGATTTGAACCTACCTGCTCCAGTAGAAGAACATCCATAGTTCAAGATGAACATAACAAAAATAAAAGACATAAATAAAATACAGTAAATACTTTGTTTTTCCTGTTTTAGTCCTTAGATTCAAGAGCATTTGTGAAAAGATGGAGATGAATTTTTGGAAACCAAAAGAGTTTTGTGTTTGAAACAGGGCCATTCAAAAAAAACCCTCTCAGTTTTTACACATCTATCACATTTTAAGATATTAAAATATATCTTTGATGCCTATTTTTAAGATATTTCACAATAAATATTTTTTTGTTTTAGTCACTAATTTTGGGTGAGGTTGCAGAACATTTGGAGGTGAATTTTTGGAAACAAAAATAATATTTTGTTGGGAACAGGTCCCTTCAGAAAATCCTCTCTCAGATTTTACACAACTATCACTCTTTGGGAGATACAAAGATATTTTTGGACACTATTTTTTAGGAATTTTATTTTCCTAGAAAATCTCATGGACAACAATTGAGAAGCCACCTCATCAATTTGAATTGGAGATAAAATTTGATCTTCTCCTTGATTATTTGAAACAAGAAACTAAATACAGATGAGAAGGTTTTCATATTCATTTCTTTTGGATCCTTATAATTATGTATTCTTTCTATATAAACTTTGTAGAAGGAGAATTTAAGGGGAATTAGTTGGGCATTCAAGGACCTTTTTTGTAAAAATTCATTGTGAGACAAACTATAATCCATATTGATACTGAATGGAAAAGAGATGTTGATGGTCAGATCTTCTTTCATATCTTTATCTCCTTCTTTTATTACTTGAATTCATTTATTCTGTTGCAATGCATATGATTTCTTGATTTTGGGTGACACGGTGAACTTTTTATTGTGTTTGTTCATAATCAATATTATGTTCAAGTACATGTTCTTGTTTCTTAATGATATTTTGAAATAATAAATCCTTTTGTGAGTTGACAAACTAGATATTGACATACATTTCTTTATTTATTTACCCTACTCTATGATCTATTAATGTGACTACCATTTACTAAATTAGTGGGATGTTTATTTTCTTTTACATTGAGTTATATACTTATTTTGAATCCTTGAACCAACTTTCAACCAGTTTCAAAAAACCTATTCAGAAAACCCTTAAAAATACCATGGAAATAACCTCATGATGCCCTGGATTTCCCTTTCACAGTCAAGTGGAACTTTAAGTACTAACAAGGGGCATAATAGAGTAAAACATATTATGTTTTACTCGATTATTCCCCCCACCTCATATGGGGTTCAAGCCATGAAAAACGTTATCCAATATACACTAAGAAAATGATTTCTTAGTGCAAGTGGATACGTGCACAAGAATTTGGTCTATCTCACATACATACCATGCATACTATGATATTTTGGCGTAATTTTTTAGTGTTAATTTCGTGTTTTCGTCTTTTGCGAGTGTGTTTTCATCTTCTATGATTCCATTTCCCACTCCATACATAGTAGAAGTTGTCATCTAGTTAACCTCGAGTTTTTGTACCCTAAACGTCGTTGTCGTAACACATCTCTGCGACTTCATCTGAAATTTTAATTTCAAATCTTGTTAGTTGATGGGTGCTCTTTTTATTTTGAAATCAGAACATGAAATATGGTATTGGTATTCAAAGTTGGGCATGGTCGACTCATCTGCGACAACAACAAGCTCAACAATCGGTTCATATGCGATAGGTTTGGCCTGATATGACTAATAGAGAAGTTCGGTTGTGATCTAGGCCGACATGATTATCGTTTTTTTAAAGTGTATTCCAACTATGTGTAGGCAATAAAAAATTATAGCACCTATCTAGACATACTTCGATCCACAATTAGACAATGCTCAAGATATCACTTAGATCCCATATGATTCCTCCTCTTATAAATATTTGCGGTTAGCATGAAGAGGAACAACAAGTATAATTTTACAGTTGGAGCAAGAACAATAACAGAGGCAATGGCATTATCTCCCAATCTAACAATGGAAACATGTGTCATTTCAATTCCCTTCGTACCCTCCGAGTGAATCTTTCATGAGCACTGCAATATGAAGAGATGTAGATGAACCAAAAAAATAAGTCTATGAAATCAAAACTCTTATTTTATGATATAGATTGAAGAACTGATATTATGTTTCTTGATGGAAATGTCCTAGAAAAAAAGCTACACTAAATTATTTGGTTTACATTTACAAACCATTTACTCTTATTTATGTTCTCAAATTAGTCCAATGTCATGATATGGACATCTGTGGATAGTTGTACTTAAACAAAACCATCACTAGAGATGCATAAGTGTCAGTGGATATGGATGTTGTGGAGTTATTCATACTTATGTTTTCAGAGTAATCCAATCCCTTGATACCTACACTTAAAACAATATTATTATTTAGATATATAAATCTCGGGATTAGTTCAATTCACTATGCGGACACTAAACTATGGCCACCCTTTTTTGTTTGGGCGCTATATTTGACAAATTCACGATGATTGCAGTGTAATTTTTTCTATCGACGTGAGACATGTTAAATGAATACAATTGTTTACGCATCACTACCCCTGTTAACCCATCAATTAATGTAACTTGTAATTCTTGGTTGTGTCAGTGTGTTGTACTTCAAAATTAATACTATGTTATTTTCACGGGGCATGTGATTAGGGTATTGATTTTTCTCTAAACAAAAAGATACATATGTTGCATATATAAAGTGACAAAGTCTAATGAAATGTTGGTTATGCAAATCTCTTATCATATTTTACTTCCCATTAAAATACACAAAGTCTAATAAATGTTTGGTTATACAAAGCTCTTATCAAGTAACCTTCTTCCCATTAAAATACAAAACATCTCCATTAAAATATAAAAGAAGAAATTTGATAAGAGAAAATCTAAAATATAAAGGTAATTAAAAAAAACAATTAATAGATGGCACACAAGTGAGTCAAACATTAAAATTAATAATTATAATCAACTTATTAAAATAAAAAAATAAAAAATATTATAATTCCTTCTTGAAGATTACCAAAATCCAAGAAACATGGGTAATAATCATATTCATAGAGTGGTACAACATTTTGGACTTGTTACATTTATGAAGTGTTTTCACTTTTAATGATGGGTTTCATTTTTAGTTAGTAAATATTTTTGAAATTATATTTTTTTAATTTTTTACATTCTATCCCTTTTATATTATATTCTTATTTTTCTACATTCTATTCTTCTTCATGATGTAATACTTTCTCGAAATATTGTTATGCTTTGGCTTTTATTTTATTTTATATTGTTTTTTTCTTTTAGAATAATTTTTGTTTGCTTAAGAACAAAAATTATGTGAACGTTCTTTTTGGAATGTTTTATTTTCATAATCCATAATCCAATTGTTATATTTATTTAAAGCATTTTCTTTTAAGTATAAGATTATTGAGTAATATTTTACATTTTCTAAAATTTGTTTTTCAAATGATTTTTATTTTTTGATTTTCTATTTATATCTTTTTTTATATTTAGGATAAGTTTGTAATTGAGGACACTAATTGTGCAAATGTCTTATTTTTTTGTTTTTTTGGACAAATTTGGCATTAGAATGTTTTATTTGCATGTGACTTTTATTTAAAAAATATTTTTCCTAAGTTTAATGTTTTCTAAAATACTTATCAAGTGTACTATGCTATGTATCCAACTTCACATGAAAGGTAACACCTTGTGAAAGTATAAATGTAGCACTAACCTATTATGAACATTTAATTAAGTTATTACGTAGACGTACACCTATTGGAAATGAGAATATTAAATGAGCTTTTAATTATAGATCAATATTTAATGGATAAAATTTCACATCATCGGAATATTCTTAGTTGTCACACAAAATCAAAGACTGTGATTTGAAGCATTAACTTCCTCACACGACAAGAAATGTATGTTCACCATTAAAAGGGATGATTAACATGATTAGCAAAATAATAATATATTACTTTAGATTTAGATTTCTTTTTACCAAATTTAAATTTATTACTGAAGTACGTGAAACTTTGTGTATTAGTAGTGCACTTCATCTTATTTACCACCTGTAGGCTTGGTGGCATGTTATTTATCACCTGTAAGCTTGGTGGGATGTGTGGATATAAACGCTTGCGCACTTCACCTTAAACCATGTTAAGCCAACATTTATTGGGTACGTGGAGCACGTGGGTGAAGTGCCTCTTGATACCTCCGACCTGTTGGTGCCCTCTGGACGTTTATTGCATGACTTACTATTCATAATACAATGGACAATAATACAACAACCAATAAATAAAATAAAAATATATTTGTCTTTTTAGCCATGTGTTTCGTTGATGGCCTTCAATGGGTTTTTTTTGCTGCTATGCATGAATTTTTCTCTATGTATCCAATATTATTACCACTTCCAAGAAATTTATTTTTCAATTCGTGGGAGGTTTGGGAGTTTCATCCATGTTTGCAACCTCAAGTTTATGTAAATACGAAAACATTTTCCATTTCTGTAGTTGTAGATCCAAATTGCAGTTCAAGCAATGTGGTATAGAGGAAAATATTGAAGCAGGAGCATAGAGGAGAGGAGGAAGAAATGTTACAGACACAACATCAGTATCAACATCACCAAAGAGGTTAGCAATAAATCTTCTCTTCATTTTATACTCGTCTATCCATTAAATAAATGTATTTTAAATTGCATGTGCGCCCATGTCTGTGTGCATGTTGAATTGCAGCCTTATATGTCTATTAATTTAAATTACATGTGAGCCATCAGATTCATATCATACTGGACGTCGAGGATTTAAAATGAATTTCTCTTGCTTAAAATTAATTTCTGATCTACAGAATTGTGCATGAACATCTGTTCTTTTTTTGAGCATTCCCTAGTTGATTTTGTATGAAGAAGGAGGACACACAATAACATGCATTGTAATAAACCCATCGGGAATATCACCAACATGAACTATAGAGTTTTCAAGTGTCTTTACAAAATATTCTCCGCATTGATACGTTTCAAATCATTGACAATTTTTGGAGAATTATCCTTGTCTTGAGGTCAATGAGCCAGTATAATTTCCTTGAGAGAGCCAATGGTTGGTGAACACCCATAGGTTAATGGTTAAATATGATAACTTTATCTGAATATGTAATATTTTAACAATCATTGCTCTCTTTTAAACACTTTTAAACATTTTATTCCTGCGAACAATCATTTCTCCCTTCTTTAAGGGTTTTTATAATATTTATGTTGATATGAACAAGAGATTATTCGCCCCTCAACAATATAAACAATATTATAGATTGTGCTTCAACATGATGATCTTCATATGCAATTTGGATACACATATTCCTCGTCCGGTTGTCAATTGGCTCTTAAATTATTGAAGTCTCTCCATTTTAGGTTGATATCATTACAAAATCATTCAAAACCGAATAGAATCCAAATATTGAATCCAAATTAATGATATTGAATCCAAATAAAATTACTATTATCTCGAACGGCTTGTGTTTAAAGGGTAACACCTTTATTTTGAATCCAAATAAAATCATTGTTTAGTGAAAACAAATACGATATGCAATTGTGTATCTTTATTTAGGGAAAAAATAATAAAGAGAGTCAAGAAAGCTTCGTTCATGATATAATCTATCTCTTGATAAAATTGCATTTTAATTTCCCTATTTTTTTCTTTCATTTTTTATTTTTGGTTTTAGTCTAAATGTTTTACATCTATTGCCATATGGTGATTGCTGGAAAAATCACAATCTATAGTTAAATCTTAGAGATAGGTTAGTATCATCACCGCCAGGTTAGTATCACTTCCATTCACGTCTTCTTTTCTTTTTTGAACAAATTAGGTTGACCATCCTCCTGCTATGTAACATCCCGCTCTTGCGATCACATGTTCTCGACTTATTCTTTGAGGACACTAGTATGCAAGTGATCCAGCTATAGTATATGGTTATCTGTTTCACTTATGGATTCTTATTATGAAGTTAATGGATTATAATTTTATGTTATTTGATATATGCATATTGATAGATGTTATTGACGTTTTTTCCCTGAGTGTGCATGAAACTTGATAGATTGTGGATGCCAATGGAATCAATGGACTTCCTTGGACTTTAGATTGAGTCGGGGAGTGGATTGTATTGGTTTGATCATTTTATTTATGCATATGTGACATATGTTCGATTACATTATGAGGTTGTATATGGATCGTTGACAATGTTTTGTTAATGAATGCATAATGACGAATGATTTCTAATATGACTCACATAAAGAGTAAAGGGGCCATGCACATAAACCCCTCACACAACCTACTAGTAGTCATGTCGTGGATAAAATTATAGGTTAACAATTACCTAGTTCAAGAGATCCACAATGTCATGAGGGAAGACTAAGAAAGTCGCTCATGAGGATTCTAAGAGGTGCACAGTAAGGTGGGGTCCTTATTCCTTAGAATACCTTAGACTCTCACAAGGTCACCCGAATGGAGTGTTGACTCCAGGGGTTGGACAACTACCAAAACTAGTCAAAGGTGAGTGGCACCCTTGGAGCATAGAGTGCATCTTGAAGGGCACATCATGGAAATAAAACTTGAGTCAATGGATCTAGGTGGCCTAGAAAACCCTGAGTGAATAGATGAATCTAGTAAAATCTTGAGCACTACTATATCAATTAATTAATTAGTTAAGGATTGGAATTATTAGTTTTAAATCCCAAATGAAAGTCTAAGCCTATTTAAAATTTAATCCTAAGTCTAGGATTCAAGAGAATACTAAAAATAAATTTGACAAACTAAATAAAATAGGAAAAAGGTAAATCAATTCAAGAAATTAAGAAAGAAGAAATAAGTTTAAAGACTTAATACAATACACATGGATGGAAAAAATACCAAATTGGAATTTAAGATAAGAAAGGAATAAAGAATAAAAGATTTTGTATGAATAGAAAGGTATCGAGAGTCTAGTTAACAGTAGTATACGTAAACAAGAATCATATTTTAACTCAACTCAGATTTAGTAAGGCACCCAACATTAATTGGAAATAAAGGGAATAAAGACACAACTATGAGTGATTCTGGGAGTGCTTTTAGGAAGGGTGAGGGAAATTAAATTTTAATTAATTTAAATTGTGGATTTACTTGTGAAACTAAAGGAAAGGGTGACAACTATATTGGGGGAATAATTCTATACTATTTAATTGAAAAGCAAATTAATTGTGAATGTGGGGATGTGTTTGGGGGAAATTATATATAAAAAATGGATAAGATGAGAAAAATATCACACTCATTATGAGTAAAGTTATAATGCATAATTTTTTATTGGTTTTACTTGTGAGAGTTGGGTTACCCAACTTGAGTGAGAGTGGTGGCTCTACCTAGCGAGGCAAGCTCAAAGATAGATTATTTTTATGTTTTTGTGTGCATGGCCACTTTGTGGCTCGGGGGGCTAAGGGGGAAGAAGAATACCCCTAGCATTGGCTGGGAGGTACTAGTGAAGTCTCCATGGTTAGCAAGAGGCAGGACATTATAAGGATTCTCATCACTGAAGAACATATTCGACTCTTCGTCACCTTCGGTTACGGTACTTTTATTTGAGTTGAAATTTTAATTAGTTAGATTTCGTGTACATCCCTTGGAAATATTGTCATAAACCGCCATTCTCTTCCTGTCATTGATTTGGTAATTCCTTGATGGGTTTGAGCAATAAGCGCTGGAATTTGTATTTTTTGGATGGTAATGCCATTTACATTCTCAACTAAGCTTGGAATTTTGTATTTATGGATAGTGTGTCGTTTACCTTTCATAGCTAAACATCATAATGTTTTATTTTCTAGATTAATTTTGTGCTAGCTATCCTAGATCGATTCGATGTGTCTTTGAGTGGATCATGTAAAAAAACATTCTTGGATCTTGTGATCATTTAGAAGTCTTCTCATTGCCTTCACAATCTGTTTAAATAACAATCAACTATAATTATTGGATCTTGCAACTCGTTTAGAAGACTGATCATCACCTTCCCATTTCATTTAAAAGACAATCAATGAATCATCCATGGGCTCTTGCCCAACGTTTTTAAAAATTTTCTTCACACCACAAAATGGATTATTGATTGTCATTGAAATTCCCTAGGATCCCTCCTAGACATTTTTGAATTATATTCATATCAAGATTTGGTTTAATTGACTATGAGTGAGTTTAATTATGCCAGGAATACCCAACTTATTTCATAATTTCACTTAGCGAATTGCTTGGATTTCACTTAGTCGAGTCGCTTAATTCTCTACATTTTTATTATGCCTAGAATACCCAATGATTTTCATAATTTCACTCAGCGAATTGCTTGGATTTCATTCAACTGATTCACTTACTTATCTGCATTTTTCTTATGCCTGGAATACCGAGCGATTTTCATAATTTCACTCAACAAATTGCTCGGATTTCACTTACCTGACTCACTTACTTCTCTGTATTTTTCTTATTCCTGGAATACCCAACAATTTTCATAACTTCACTCAACCAATAGCTTGGGTTTACTTTAGTGAATTCACTTACTTCTCTGTTTTTTTCTTATGCCTAGATTACCCAACGATTTTCATAAATTCAATCTGCGTTGACATGGAACACCAATCGGTGATTTCCTTTTTCTACACTTCCTCTGCAATTGCACAGAGTTACCCGGTGTTTTCCTTGGTTTTACCTAGCGATTTCCTTCACCCAACTCACATAGTGAGTACATAAACTTCCTTTGTGATGGCATGGGGATGTACTCTGCGTGTGCATAATTCTGACTCTGAGATTCTTTATAAATTTCCATTATGTTGTTGACCCTTTTGTCAATGGATATGCATGGAACATAGCCTTGAGTTCTAATAACTATTTTAAAAAGGGTCGATCCTTCCTTTAAACTTTAAATTGAATTTTAAGTTAGGAGTGAGTTTTTATATATATGGCCTTGACAGATTATTCTTCTTAAATTTAAAAATAGGATTATAATATAGTAATTGGGTACTTATTTATGTTTTTAAATAAAATAGGCCTCCCTTAAATTGGATTGGAAGTTAGTACATATGTTACTATATTGTTTAAGAAGAGGTAGACATCCGTTATTTCTTACCAAAAACTTTAGTCAGATAGAATGGAACCCCCATATAATGTTAACTATATATATCACATTATTAATATGGAAAGTTGATTAACCTTCTTTGTGCTATGGGATAATGTTGATGTATAGATGATAAAGTTATTAGATCTCTTTGCGCCTTGGAATAATGTTAATCAATACATGATGAAGTGATTATCCTTCTTGTGATATGGGATAATGTTGATGTATAGATGATTAAGTGATTAGATATCTTTGCGCCTTGGAATAATGTTAATGAATAAATGATTAAGTGATTAGATTTCTTTGCATTAGGTATTAAATATTGATGTATGGTCGGTTATAAATTTTCTTAATCTTGCATCTTCAATTGAATGATGATGTATGCTTAGTTATGTAATTGGATTACTCACACGCCATGAAAATAAAGTTGATGATTTATCGTGCACCATGATTAAATGATGATTAAGATCAATTGATTGATCTAGTTGATTGTTGTCTTCATTGGATTAGAAAGGTTTATACACTTTCTTGTGCCTCAGAACGGTCTCCATCCCTGAGACCTTAAATGGTCAAAATCAATTCGATGAATCATGGGCCTGAGCATTACTTATGTGTCCTGGAGGTCCTAACCATGTATTATAGGTTTGACAGGTAGTTATTTTAATATTCAGTGTTTGGTTGATCATTACTTATATTTTTCTTCAGTTGATTGTGATGTGTTCAACTACGTTGCTATTTATGTTTATGCATTGGACATGTGTGACTATTATTTATGTTAATGCGTTGGCCTTGTGTCGTTATTTATTTTGATGGCGTGTCTCTTGTAATTCTTTTAATTGTGATTTCATGTTGATTATGCTTCGCTATGTTTTATGTGTTGACATTAATTTCCTAATTCTTAAAAAAAAATTAATACCTATTGTACTTCACTATTTGTAGTCATAACAGAGGGGTCGTTACATCTGGTATCAGAGCGGGTTCAAATCCGTGACTTGGGATCATTATGCCTTCCACTATATTAAGAAATTGATTAATAAATTATCGCTAACTAAAATTGACATTGTCCATGCAGGTAATCATGGTTAGAGGACACCATGGAGGTAGACAACGTGGTGCTAGGGGAGGATGTGAAACGCCTCTAGTAGCATCTACGCCAAATAGGTCTAACCCCCAAGGAGAAGAACAATCCATTGGACAGGAGAAGATTGTCTTTGGGGATGTGGTTGGTCTGATGAGGTCCTTTCAAAGGATGTCAAAGGCCTTGAATAACAGACTATATAGAGATGAGGCCAGGGCGCTTTTACCCAATGAGGGTTCACAGTGTGCTCCAGTTGGTACTGGTAACATTCAAATTTAACTTGAGATGGAGAAGCTTCCCGAGTTCATGGGTACGATAGCTAACTCATCCGTCGAGGCATGGTTGGATAACATGGCGATGTGCTTCGCACTTCGTCACTACACCTCCAACATGAAATTATGCATGATGGTATTTCAATTGAAGGGGATCGCTCTTCTATGCTAGAATATGCTCCTACTTCAACTAAACATGGTCATCGAAGATGTGTCATGGGAATTGTTCGAGGAATAGTTCTGGGAGAGGTATCTTTGAGAGGAATTCAGTGAGAGCCAAATCGATGAGTTCAACTCCTTACGATAGGGTGGTTGTACGATGCCCGAGTATTAGGGCCCATTCATGGATTTTGTTAGGTATGCTCCACATCTGAACACCAAGAAGATAAAGGTCAACAAGTTTGTATTTGGCCTTAAATTCAACATTCGTGTGAAGGTGAGGATTCTAATACCTCATACATTGCATGATGCAGTCCAGAATACCCTCATAGCTAAGGAAGAGATGACTAGTGGGGGCCAGCCCACGACTCCTGCAAGACCAACTGGAAAGACGACGACAAGTGTGTAGCAGTATTAGACACCATCTAGTCATACATCAGGGTATCAAGATACATTGAGAGGATCCACATTCACGACACCACGACAACCAACTCCTTAGTAGAGGAATCCCTAGAGAGGACCATAGCATTACCAACAACGTCTCCAATAACAATGTCACTCAACGGTCCAGATCTCTTCCCTCTCCAGCCGATCTAACGACTGTCGTTGCTCCTCCTGAGCTTCTACAAAATTCAAATCTCCCCAAGGCCTCAACCTTTGCTTCACCTCTGTGAACTCCACGACTGTGAGTTCTGCTGTGCGTATGAGAACGCTATCCTCCCTGAGCTTCTGCCTTTGAATCCTCAAAGGATTCTCCCGACTCCTGCACTCCTTGCAGAGTCTCCTCATGCACCCGCTAGTGCTATCCCTCCCGAGCTTTGGGATACTTCGAACTACTCCAAAGAGTTCCTATATACACACCGACTCAAATGCCCACTTGGCAGAGTGTTTTTCTCCTCATAACGTTCAACAGTTCTGTCCCCTTGTGCACCTTTTGCACCTGCTCAATGCCCTCCTGGCAGAGCTCTCAGAATCCTCAGTGATTTTGTTCCTCCTTCAAACTCTCAGCAGAGTTCTTCTTCAGCACCACTGTGCATATGCTCGATGCCCACTTGGCAGAGCTCTACAGAATTCATGGTAGAATTCTATCTGCAATTGTGTCTCTCATACACAGCCTTGCCTCCAAGGTATTCAACAACCTTGAGGTCTTCACTCCTCTAAGTTGTTGACTTCAGCTCCTGTGCCACAACACATCTTTGTCTGACTCCGCAGAGTTTAGAAGTGCATCCTCTTTGCACGGCTATCAGAACCCGCAGTGTTCTATCACACCCTTCTGGTGTGAAGCCTCAAAGACCTTCAACCCTGAAATCAAGCACACTCCTGCAAATGCCTAACATGCATACATTCACAGCATATAAAGGAACATACTCAGACATCCATTCAACACAGAAATGCAGGAAAAACTGCTATGTTATATTAACAATGGAAAATGCCTGAAATTGCAATGATGTTCGTGAGCTCTCTCCGGCTCTTCTCTTCTCTACAACCTATCTCATCTCCCTCATCTAACTCAAAATGAGATCTCAAAATCTATTTTACTTGAGGGGCTCATCGAGCACTTCCCTCCAGGTCTACCTACCCTATTCAATTACAATGAATGGGTTGTCTAGTCCAGAATCTGGACCTAGGTCTCAACCATACAACACATTAATGGCCGATCTTATCTACAGCCTGCAAAAAGGCACGGCTTCCATGGCTCACTAGACTAGACATTAAATTACATTCAATTTCAATTTTGAATGAGGTTGCGCCTCTCTCTTCAGCTTTGAATGCACGCTCTCGAGGTGGCTTGCTAGTTGGCTGGCTGACGTGGAGAGATGATCCTGCATCACACTCCTCAACTGAAAAATCATGAGCTCCTGCTCATGCGCTTCCCCTCTAAGCTGTTGGAAATCCTCCTGTATCCCAAACAAATATCTGGAGCTTTCCATCTGCTCCATTTTTTTGTTGTTGATGCTTCTGCTGCACCACTGCTGCTGCTTCTTTCCTTCTTCTCAACTGCTCCTCGCTGGCAGTCTCTGTTGACCCCAACATCAGCCTTCTGATCTCCTCGATCACTTCGTCCAGCTTTTCCCATGGTTGGTCCTTCTCATGCAGTCTCCTCAGCTGCAAAAATTTTCATAGATTGGGTAGATCGCTACGATCTCCCATGCCTCCTTCATCTGTTTCTAGCCTCACCTGTTGGATGTGCATGCCCTGCACTTTTACCTTCTCTTCCAGGGCTTCAATTTGATCCCACAGATCAGCAAAGCAAATGTTGTCTGCTCTTTCTTCTTCTTCTGCTGCAAGCTCCCCTATCGCAGTCTTTCCAGCTTCTTGGCTGAAAATGCTGAGCCATTCCTCAGAATGTTCGTCATCCTCTTCTGCTCCTTCGAATGTCAGCTCCAATGCTACAGCTCTTTCAGCTTCCTGGCTGAATTCATTGAGCCATTCTCCTGCTATCAGCTTCAGTGCTACATCTTCTTCAGCTTCTTTGCTGAATATGTTGAGACATTCCTCTAAATTCTCATTCTCCTCTTCATCCACTTCTGCTTGTGCTTGGAGAGTCTCAAACACCTGCTCCAATTCCATTTTGACAATCATCATCAGCTATGACTGTTCTTCTGTTGTTGTTTCACCTGCAACACAAATTTCTGCCTCCTCTTGGGCACATGGTAGGAATATTCCAATTCCCCCAATCATCATAAGATCATCCTGATCTTTCACCTCTGTCAGCTGCACCTGCTGATCCAAAATTTTCTTTGAGCTCACTTTCTCTGTCATCTCCCCTTGCTGATTCCAAGTCACTTCTGATTTTATGAGACCCACAAATAGTCTCATCTGCTCATTCCTGCCCTCCTGGCAATATGGGATGCTTCTGCTTCCCTCCTGACAAACTATGAGATCAATCGATCCCATCTTCATCAGCACTCCTTACTGGATTGAACTCTCTTCCGAGTCCATGAGACCTTCAGATGGTCCCAAATTCTCATCTCTGCCCACCTGGCAATCCGAGATGCTTCTGCTACCCTCCTGGCAGTCTTCGAGATCCTCAGCTGATCCCAATTCATTTTCAAAATCATCGAGACTTCTCCCAGTCTCTAGCTCACAGTGATAAATCATCTTTTCCTCTGTGGCCTTGAGGCTTTCGGCATACCTCAACCAACTTTTTAACAGCCTTCGCTATCTTATGAACATCAGTTGCTTGACTGGCCATTTTGCCTTTGCCTTCTCCATGGACAATTCGCACATCCGTCTCCTCCTCCTATCCTGCCACATCCGCAGTTCGAACTTCTCTATGTCTGCCTTTAATTCATAGATCTCTTTAGTCATTTCTTTATCAAATTCCACAATCGTTTTTGCCTTTCTTTTCTTCCTCCCAGCATGCCTATGGTCTTTAGTAACCATGGTGTTGTCTCTGTCTGCTCTCCTAGCAAACCTGTTGTCACTCTGCATCCCTGAGTGTTCTAGCTTCATCCTCCTATAGTCTCCCTGACTGTCTATGGACTGTTGCCTACCTGCAAACAAGTCCTTACAGAGTCCTCCAACGCTCTGTCTCCTTCCTTTCTCTTTTGTCTACAATATACAAACAAAATCCCGCTTTGATACCACTTGATGTGTATCAAAGTATTCTCTTCCGCTTCCTGCCTCTCCCTGCCTGAAATATACAGACAAGAAATAAGCTCTGATACCACTTGATGTGTATCAGAGTATCCTCTTCCCCTTCATACCTCTCCCTTCCTGAAATATACAGACACGCAATAAGCTCTAATACCACTTGATGTGTATAAGAGTATTCTCTTCCGCTTCATGGCTCTCCCTGCCTAAAATATACAGACAAGAAATAAGTTGTGATACCACTTGATGGCACGATGCTCCTACATAAACCGCATGGTCTCTGTGCCTGACCTCTCGGTCTTAAGGATCGTTCAAATTATCGTACGAGCCGAATTAGCTCCTTGGATTCCCTCGGGAATCTTTTGCAAAAATCCGCTCCACAGGTCCTTCAATTCCTTCACGGTCTTCTACACTTTACCATGGTTATCCCCGAGTCAGTATCGGGGTTCAGGGTTTCGAACTTTCCACTGTCGAGAGTCACTGTCCTCTCGATTCCCCGATCATAGATGAGCTACCTACTTGCCTTATCCCCTCTAGCTATGCCCTTTGGTCTGCGTGACCACTCTCCATAAGACCGCAGCCTTATACTTCTGTCAGGGTTTCAAGGTTTTCGATGTCAAAATGAAATCGTTCCCAAGACTCGCGATTCTCTGATTCTCGACGCGCCTTTTCACGCTAGCCCTCCTAGCTATAGGCCCTGGCCAATGTGACCATCACCCCGTGACCACAACCTTACCCCTCGTCGGGGTTTCGGGGTTTCCAATGCCTAGATGCATATGCCTACAGGATTCCCGACTCTCCAAATCCCGACGCTCCATTGCACTGACAGTTGGCTTCCACTATGGCCCTTTCCTCAGCTCTAATATGCTCACAGCTGGCCCCCACTGATCGGGGTTTCACGTTTCACGATTTTGAAATGCACGAACCACTCACTCCTGGGATCTCCGATATCTCGATTTTCCGATGAACCAAACTCCGATGGTCCCAACCTTTGACCTGCCACCTGTCCTCCTTGCTAGGCTCCTCTGTGGCCCACCTCTGTCATGATCGGGAAATCGCGTATCGCGATTTTTCGATTCTAAATGCTATGATTTCTTTGCCTCCGTAGTTCACGAAGTGCCCAACTCCGACTCCTCTCGGATCCTTGACACGCCTGTCTGAGATCCACAGATGTGGTCTCTTCTCACAGTTTTTGGGTTCAACAGGCCTTGAACCCTCAATCTCGAGGCTCCCGATGTGTCGACGACGCTCGATCCTTTGAAACATGTCCTTGTAGATGGACGGTCCCGATTATATCAGGATTTCACGGCTATTGATGTCCCGATTCTCACGACCTCGAGAATCCCGATTTCTCGATGGATAATATCCCGATAGCTAAACCTCGTGCAACTCCTGTCCAATCCGACGGCTGATGGGTACCTGCTCCAGATCTGACGGATCATATCACGTCTTTTGTGCGCCTACTCCTGCGCTTATCCTCTGCGCATATTCTCTCGATCCAACGGCTGACGGGATTTCTGCATGAGATCCGACAACTCTCGGTCTCCTCCTCCTATAGGCTCCTCCTGAGCTCCTCCTAGACGTAACCTCCTCAACGGTCCAAATCTCTTCCCTCTCCAGTCGATCTAAGGATTGTCGTTGCTCCTCCTGAGCTTATGCAGAATTCAGATCTCCCCAAGGCCTCAACCTTTGCTTCACCTTTGTGAATGCTATCCTCTCTCAGCTTCTACCTTTGAATCCTCAAAGGATTCTCCCGACTCCTGCACTACTTGCTGATTCTCCTCACGCACCCGCTGATGCTATCCCTCCTGAGCTTTGGGATACTCTTAACTCCTCCAAAGAGTTCCTATCTGCACATCGACTCAAATGCCCACTTGGTAGAGTGTTTTTCTCCTGAGAACGTTCAACAGTTATGTCCCCTTGTGCACCTTTTGCACCTGCTCAATGCCCTCCTGGAAGAGCTCTCAAAATCCTCAGTGATTTTGTTCCTCCTTCAAACTCTCAGCAGAGTTCTTCTTCAACACCACTGTGCATATGCTCGATGCCCACTTGGCAGAGCTCTACATAATTCATGGCAGAATTATGTCTGCAACTCTGTCTCTCATACACAACCTTGCCTCCAAGGTATTCAACAAACTTGAGGTCTTCACTCCTCTGAGTTGTTGACTTCATCTCCTGTGCCACCACATTTTTGTCTAACTCCGCAGAGTTCAGAAGTGCATCCTCTGTGCATGACTATCAGAACCCGCAACGTTCTGTCACACCCTTCTAGTGTGAAACCTCAAAGACCTTCAACCCTGAAATCAAACACACTCCTGCAA
The DNA here is from genome assembly GCA_010110895.2 of Picea sitchensis. Classification (NCBI taxonomy): domain Eukaryota; kingdom Viridiplantae; phylum Streptophyta; class Pinopsida; order Pinales; family Pinaceae; genus Picea; species Picea sitchensis. The sequence continues at coordinate 25,599 of SNQJ01S0004562.1, forward strand.
ATGCCTAACATGCATACATTCACAGTATATAAAGGAACATACTCAGACATCCATTCAACACATAAATGAAGGAAAAACTTCTCTGTTATATTAACAATGAAAAATGCTTGAAATTACAATGGTGTTCATGAGCTCTCTCTGGCTCTTCTCTTCTCTACAACCTATCTCATCTACCTCATCTAACTCAAAATGAGATCTCAAAATCTCTTTTACCTGAGGGGCTCATCGAGCGCTTCCCTCCAGGTCTGCCTACCCTATTCAATTACAATGAATGGGCTATCTAGTCCAGAATCTGGACCTAGATCTCAGCCAGACAACACATTAATGGTCGATCTTATCTACAGCCTACACAAAGGCACGGCTTCCATGGATCACCAGCCTAGACATTAAATTACATTCAATTTTAATTTTGAATGAGGCTGCGCCTCTCTCTTCATCTTTGAATGCACGCTCTCGACGTGGCTGGCTGGCTGGCTAGCTGACGTGGAGAGATGCTCCTACACCAAGAAGAATGAAGGATGACATATTTAGTTACGTAATGCGATGTATAGAATGTAAGCAAGTGAAGGCTGAACATAAACATTCAATAGGATTACTATAGCCACACACTATTTCAGAATCAAAATGGGAGGTCATTTTGATGGACTTTATTATTGGGTTGTCACTGATGGCAAGGAGGCATGACTCGATTTTCATTGTAGTTTACACTCTGACGAAGAGTGCACATTTTATTCTTGTGTGTACGATGTATCAAAAGAAAGACATAGCTAGATATTTTGTCAACGAGCTTGTGAGATTGCATGGTGTTCCAAAAAGGATCATATCTGATAAAGGATGGGTGTTTACTAGACGTTTTTGGACAATTTTCAAAGAGGCCTTGGGGAAACAGCTAAACTTTAGTACAACATATCACCCTGAGAGAGATGATCAAACAGAAAGAAAAAACGAAATTTTGAAAGATATGTTGCGTATGTATGTGATGGACCAACAAATGCATTTGGAAGAGTTCTTGCCACTGGTAGAGTTTGTGTTCAACAACAAATATCAAGGTACCATTAAGATGGCACTGTTTGAGTCTCTTGACAGGCGACCATGTTAGATGCCATTGAGCTAGGGTCGACTTGATGATAAGGTCCTGGTAGGACTAGAAGTGATCCAATAAATGGAAGAACAAGTGCAAATGATAATACAAAGGATTAAAGAAGTGAAATATCAACATAATATTTATGTTGATGCGCATCGCATTAACTGTAATTATGAAGTTGATAACTGAGTTTTCTTGTGGGTGAAACCGCACAAGAGTTCGATCAAGTTTGGAAGGGGTGTTAAACTCTCTCCTACGTTTTTGAGACCTTTCAAACTTATGGAAAAGAACGGATGCGTGGCCTATCAACTAGCCTTGCTTGATTCTTTTAGGCATATGCACGATGTTTTTCATGTATATGTTTTGAGACATTATGTTAGTGATCCTACACATGTGATTGATATGAGTTTGTTGCAGGTATCGGATGAGGGTGCACTCACGATGGAGCACATATGCATTTTGTACCATCACATTTGACAACTATGACATCGAGCAATCGATCAGGTCAAGGTCAAGTGGGACAATTATAGTCCACACTCGGCTACCTGGGACGATGCATATGATATGTGCAAGAAATTTCCGTATTTTTTTGATAGATTAAACATATATATCTTCCCAGATAATTTTATTACAACATTTTATATTACTGTACAACTTCAGGACAAATCTTGAAACAAGAGGGGGTGTATGTAACATTCCACTCTTGCAAGCACATGTTATAGACATATTCTTTGAGGAAAATTGCATGCAAGTGATCCAGTTATAGTATATGTTTATTTGTTTCTCTTATGGATTCTTATGATGATGTTGATGGATTATGATTTTATGTTATTTGATATATGCGTGTTGACAAATGATATTGACGAGTTTTTCCTAAGTGTGTAGGACACTTGATTGATTGTGGATGTCAATGGCATCATTGGACCTTCTTAGACTCGACATTGACTTGATGAGTGGATTATATTGGTTTGAGAATTTCATTTATGCATATGTGACATATGATCGATTATATTATGATTTTTTATATGGATCATTGATAGTGTTTTGTTAATGAATGCAGGGTGACAAATTCTTGCTAATATGACCCACATAAGGAGTAAAGGGGCCATGCACATAGACCAGATATCAAGGGAGAGGTGTGGAAGAGTCTGTGACACAACCTCTAGAACTCTCACCATGAATTGAATTGTAAGTTAACGATTACCTAGTTCAAGAGATCCACGATGTCATGAGGGAAGACTGAGACAGTCTCTCATGAATATTTCTAAGGGGTGCGCAATAAGGTGGGGTCCTTATTCCTTAGAATCCCTTAGTCTCTCACAAGGTTGCTCAAATGGACTGCTGACTCTAGGAGTTGGACAACTACCAAAAACAGTCAAAGGCGAGTGGCAGCCTTGGAGCATGGAGTGTGTCTTGAAGGGAACGTTGTAGAAATAAAAGTTGAGTCAATGAATCTAGGTGACCTATAAAACCCTGAGCGAATAGTTAAATATGGTAAAATATTGAGCACTTCCAGATCAATTAATTAATTAATTAAGGATTAAAATTATTAATCTTAAATCCCAAATGAAAGTCTAAGCCTATTTAAAATTTAAGCCTAAGTCTAAGCTTGGGGAGAATACTAGAACTAAATTTGATAAATTAAATAAAATAGGAAAAAGTTAAATCAATTCAGGAAATTAAGAAAACTGAAATAAGTCTAAAGAATCAATACAATACACATGTGTGAAAAAATGTCAATTTGGAATTTAAGATAAGAAAGTAATAAAGCACAAAATATTGTGTAAGCATAGAAGGTATCTAGAGTCTAGTTAACACTAGTCTAACTAAAGAATTATCCTATTTTAACTCAACTCAGATTTAGTAAGGTGTCAGTCAATAATTGGAAATAAAGGGAATAAAGAGACAATTAGGAGTGATTAAAGGAGCGCTTTTAGGAAGGGTGAGGGAAATTAAATTTTAATTAATTTAAATTGTGTATTTACTTGTGCAACTAAGGAAAAGTGTGACAAGTGTACGGGGGGGAAATTCTAAATTATTTAATTGAAAAGACAATTAATTGTGCAAGTGGGGATGTGTTTTGGGTAAATTCTATAGAACAAATGGTTGATATGAGAAAGAGGTCCCACTGGTTATGGGTAAAGTTACATTGCAAAAGTTTTGACTAGTTTTACTTGTGAGATTTAGGTTAACTAGCTTGAGAGACAGTGGTGGCTCTACCTTGCGAGGCAATTTCGGAGCTAGAGTATTTTTCTGGTTTCGTGTGTGTGGCCCATTTGAGGTTCGAGGGGATAAGGGGGAAAAATAGTACCCCAACGTTGGATAGGAGGTACCGGTGAACTCTCTATGATTAGAAAGCGAGAAGAAGAAAGGATTGTCATCGCTGAAGAAAATCTTCGACACTTCGTCACCTTTGGTTACGGTACTTTTATTTTAGTTGAAATTTTAATTAGTTATATTTTGTGTACATCCCTTGGAAATATTGTCATAAACCACCATTCTCTTCTTGTCATTGATTTGGTAATTTCTTGATAGGTTTGAGTAATAATCACTAGAATTTGCATTTTCTGGATTGTAATTCCATTTAGATTCTCAACTAAGCTTGGAATTTTGTATTTATGGATAGTGTGTCATTTACCTTTCATAGCTAAGCATCAAAATTTTGTATTTTCTGGATTAAGTTTGTGTTATATATCCTAGATACTTTCGATGTGTCTCTCAGCGGATCAAGTAAAAACAAATTCTTGGCTCTTGCAATCGTTTACAAGTACTCTCATCTCCTTCACAATCCATTTAAATAAAAGTCAACTATAATTCTTGGCTCTTGCAACTCAATTAGAATCCTTCTCATTGCCTTCCCATTTCATTTAAAATACAGTCAGTGAATCATTCATTGAAGCTTGCCCAACATTTTAAAAATTTGACTTCACACCACGAAATGGATTATTGACTCTCAACAAAATTCTCGTGTCTTCCTCCGAGATGTTTTTGAATTGTATTCATATCACGAATTGGTTTAATTCACTATCAACGAGTTTTCTTATGCTTGGATTACCCAACGATTTGCGAATTTCTTGGATTTCACTCAGGTGACTCACCTAATTTTCTGCATGTTTCTTATGCCTAGAATACCCAACAATTTTCATAATTTCACTCAGTGAATTTCTTGTAATTCACACAGCTGATTCACTTACCTCTCTTCATTTTTCTTATGCTTGTAATACCCAATGATTTTGATAATTTCACTCAACGAATTGCTTGGATTTCACTCAACTTACTCACTTACTTATTTGTGTTTTTCTTATGCCTAGAATACCCAACGATTTTCATAATTTCACTCAGCGAATTACTTGGATTTCACTCAATTGATTCACTTGCTTCTCTGTGATTTTTTTATGCTTGGAATACCCAACGATTTTCATAATTAGACTCAGCGATTTTCTTGGATTTCACTCTGCTGATTCACTTACTTCTTTGCATTTATTTTTCTACACTAAGCATTTATTTCACTCAGCTAATTTTACTTTTCTACACTTCCTCTGCGATTGCACGGAGTTACCAGATGTTTTCCTTGGTTTTACCTGGAAAATTCCTTCACCCAACTCACACATCGAGTACATAAAATCCCTCTGTGATGGCATGGGGATGTACTTTGCGTGTGCATAATTTTGACTCTGAGATTCGTTATAAATGTCCATTATGTTGTTGACCCTTTTGTCAATGGATATGCATGAAACATATCCTTGACTTCTCATAACTATTTTAAAATTGGTTGATCCTTCCTTTAAATTTTAAATTGAATTTTAAGTTAGGAGTGAGTTCTTATATATATGGCCTTGACAGATTATTCCTCTTAAATTTAAAAATAGAATTATAAGATAGTAATTGGGTACTTATTTATGGTTTTAAATAAAATTGGCCTCCCTTAAATTGGATTGGAAGTTAGTACATACATTACTATATTGTTTAAGAAGAGGTAGACCTCCTTTATTTCTTACCAAAAAGTTTAGTTAGATTCCATGGAACCCCCATATAATGTTAACTAGATATATCACATTATTAATATGGGGATTAACCTTCTTTGTGATATGGGATAATGTTGATGTATAGATGATTAAGTGATTAGATCTCTTTGCACCTTGGAATAATGTTAATGTATAAATGATTGATTGATTAGATTTCTTGCACCATGGAATAATGTTGACATATATATGATTAAGCAATTAGATCTCTTTGCGCCTTGGAATAATGTTAATGAATAAATGATTAAGTGATTAGCCTTCTTGTGATATGGGATAATGTTGATGTACAAATGATTAAGTGATTAGATCTCTTTGCGGCTTGGAATAATGTTAATGAATAAATGCTTGAGTGATTATATTTCTTTGTGCTAGATATTAAATGTTGATGTATGGTCGGTTATGAATTTTCTTGATGTTGGGTCTTGAATTATGTAATTAGATTACTCGCACGCCATGAAAATAAAGTTGATGATTTCTCTTGCGCCATGATTGATTGATGATTAAAATTGATTGTTTGAACTAGTTGATTGTCAGCTTGATTGGATTAGTGGGATTTAGACACCTCCTTCTGCCTCAAAACAATTACTAGCCCTAAGACCTTAAATGGTCAAAATCAATTGGATGAATCTTGGTCTTGAGAGTTGCTTATCTGTCCTAGAGGTCCTAACCATGTAGGAGGTTGGGTGGGTAATTATTTTAATATTCAATGTTTGGTTGATCATTACTTATATTTTTGTTGAGTCGATTGTGATGTGTTGATCTCATTTGTTATTTATTTTTATGCATTGAACATGTGTCATTTTTATTAATGTTAATGCATTGGCCTTGTTTCGTTATTTATTTTGGTGATGTGTCGCTTCTAATTCTCTTAATTGTGATGCTCTGTTGATTATGCGTTGACATTAATTTCCTAATGCTTAAAAAAAAATTAATACCAATTGTACTTCTCTATTTGTAGTCATAATGGAGGGGTAATTACACGATTCACGAAATCATGCAAAACTGAATAGAATCCAAATATTGAATCCTAATAGAATTATTATTATCGCGGACGACCTATGTTTAAAGAGTAACACCTTGATTTTGAATCCAAATAGAATTATTATTTAGTGAAAACAAGTAGGATATGTAGTTGTGTATCTTTATTTAAGCAAAAAATAATCAAAAGAGTTGAGCAAGTTGTGTTCATGATAGAATCTAGCTCTTGATAAAATTGCATTTTAATTTCCCTTTTCTTTCAATTTTTATTTATGGTTTTATTCTAAATGTTTTACATTTTTTATTATTTGAGGCCATTACCGTCCAGTGATTGCTGGAAAGATCACAATCTATAGTTAAATCATAGAGATAGGTCAGTATCACCAGTGCCAGGTTCACTCCCATTCACATGTTCTTTTCTTTTGTGAACAAATTAGGTCGACCATCCTCATGATTTGTTCATGATAAAATCTAGCTCAGGATAAAATTGCATTTTAATTTCCCTTTTCTTTCAATTTTTATTTTTGGTTTTATTCTAAATGTTTTACATTTTTTATTATTTGAGGCCATTACCATCAAGTGATTGTTGGAAAAATCACAATCTATAGTTAAATCCTAGAGATACAGTATCACCAGTGCGTGGTTCACTCCCATTCACATCTTCTTTTCTTTTGTGAACAAATTAGGTCGACCATCCTCATGATTTGTTCATAATATGAAGTTGAGAAGTCACATTTTTTTATTTTTTTTCGATGAGAATGGCTAGACACAGCTTTATTTGACATATCCTATCAAAACTGGAATACAAAAATATGAACAAATCAAATCTTGTTGTATATATTTTGGTTGGTGATGGTTTTATTTTACATATCCTGGAAAAAATGGGATACAATACTATGAACAAATGAAATTTTGTTGTACTCGGGTTTCTTTGAAACCGGTTAATGATATACTTCATAAATGTCAAACCAAAAATAAAATCCTCGATCATATACAATCAATCGAGAAAGCATACCTCTCCTTTGACAAATCAAATTTTGTTGCATACATGTCCTTTCATTAATAATGTTTCGGTGTGAAATATCGGTTTCATGGTCCTACTTTTTGTGATTTTTGCTACGCTTTTCTCTCATCTAAAATTTCAAGAGGATGAGCTTTACATCGCTAGCGTTTACCATCCTTTTTTGGTTCCCACCATTGAATTATAAGTAAACAAATAACACACACATGAATTGTAACTCAAGAGAGAACGCACTAAGGTGACATTCAAGTTGTCTAATCTTAATCATTAATATTTTTTACATTATTGGTTGCATTTCATTTCCATCATTTCATTTTAATCATTAATTTTTTTTTGACATCGTTGGTTGGACTTCCTTTCCACATGACTAACGGTTATTGGTTGCAATTTAATCATATGAATATTGGACATAGAGAAAGTGTCCTTTGATTATCCCCTTTCTTTCTTACTTTTATCTTCATTGAAGTCAATCTTCCTTAGTTTTATCTCGAGTAAAGTCAATTTCTATTAGATTTTTCCTAAGTTTTTAAGCACAATATCCCCTTTCTTTCTTACTTTTATCTTCATTGAAGTCAATCTTCCTTAGTTTTATCTCGAGTAAAGTCAATTTCTATTAGATTTTTCCTAAGTTTTTAAGCACAAACCCTAGGTTGATGTTATACTACCGTTTTGTTTTTGCATTAAAAACTTCAATGGAGTTTCCTTAGTTTTATGTCGTGTAAATTCATTTTCTTCAATATCTTAAAATATGGTTATCTTCTTTAGTTTTTATATGCAAGGTTTAATCTATATTTAAATCTAAATTTAAATTATATTTAATCTATAGTTTAAGTTAATTTAATTTATAGTTAAATTTTAAGTTAAATTTAATCTTTAGTTAATATATAATTTAAATTAAATTAAGTTTAATATATACTTTAAATTACAGTTTTATTTATAGATAAATCTAAACATTAAATTAAAGTTTCACTATCCATTAACCATCAATTTAAATATAATTTAACCCTAATTTAAATTAGATATATAGTTAAATTAAATTAAATCTATAGTTAAACTAGGATTTAATATATAGTTAATTTATAGTGTTTAATCTATAGTTAAATCCTAATTTAAATTAGATTTAATCTCTAGTTTAATTTAATTTAATTTTTAGTTAGACTCTAAGCTAAATTTAATATTTAGTTAATTTATAGTTTTATTAGGGTTTAATCTATAGTTTAAAATAAGGTTAAATTTAATCTATAGTTTTATAAGAGTTTAATATTTATTCTAAATTAGAGTTTAATCTATACTTTAAATTAAAGTTTAATCTAAGGTTGAAAAATTCCAAAAAAATATCTTTAAATTAGCCCTTGTAAACACAAACCACAAGTCCATGTTATACTACCAATTTTGTGTTGTATAAAAAACTTTTAAATTCAATTTATAGTTTTTATATCTAGGGTTTAATCTATAGTTAAATCCTAACTTAAAATAGGGTGAAATTTAATTTATAGTTTATTTAGGGTTTAATATTTAATTTAAATTAGGGTTTAAATATACACTTTGAATTTAATTAGATTTAATCTGTAGTTAAATATATAAGTTAAATTTAATTCGTAGTTAATCAATAGTTTAATTAAGGTTTGATATAGACTTTAAATTAGGGTTATATATATATATATAACCTACCCTTTTTGGCATTTACATTGACAAGTTAGAAGAATGCTTGGAAAAAGCAGGTTGTGTCGGCCCTACTCTCACTGGTATAGTCATCAATATTCTTCTTTATGTCGTGATATGTTCTTATGGAAATGAGTCCCCATGATCTTGAAGACCAATTAATAATCCTCAAGGATTTTTGCTCCAATATTGCTATGACTCTTAATACTGATAAGACTAAGGTCATGATTATTAAATCCAATAAGATCCCTTATGATACCTTTGTATATGAAAAAAACAACATGGAGGAAGTGACTTCATACAAATATCTTGAAATTGATATTCATCACAAGCTCAGTTGGAATTATAGCATTGATAAAAGGATTATTTGGGGATGGAAAGCTTATTATGAGCTTGAAAACAATTGTAAATAAGTTGACCTTTGGAGTTGGGATAAGAAGAAACTCATCCTTGAGAATATTGTTCCACCTGTTATTGTTTAGTGATATGAAGTTTGGGGTTGCAGTATCTCTCGTAAATCCTGGAGAAAGATAGAGCAAATACAAAATAATTTTATACCCTATATCTCAAAATTAAAGGATATATTCCCTATCCCATCCGCCTCTTAGAAACAAGCCTCTCCCCCATTGAGAGCATGGGTATGACTAGATACCTAATGTATAAGAACAAGTTAAACAACATGGAAGACAAGAGGCTACCTAAAATTGCTTCAAAATCAGGTCATAACCACCATCGAATCAAGCGAGGATGGCATAAAGATGCCCGATCTTGGATAAACTATTGGGGAATAAAGGAAGAAACCATTTTGCAGAAAAAATATAATATTAAAAAAAACGTCAAATCAAAATTTAAAGAGAAAATGTTGTGTGGTAAAGAGTTAGAGGAAAAAAGAAAATTAATGTATTATAAAGATGTAATCAACCCTAATCTAGAAGATCAAAATTATCTATTTGTTTTTCCAAGTGTAAAGAAAACAATAAGCATTGCTAAGATAAGAACAAATTCTCACTAGCTCCATAGTGAAAGTGGGCGTTGGTCAATTCCTAAAACGCCATATGATGAAAGAGTGTGTGACCTTTGTGACACTAAGAAGGTTGAATATGAAAAACACTTTCTCATAGATTTTCGAGCCTCTACCCATATTAGATCTCATTTTCAAAATATTTATCGCACTACCAACCTTCCTAACATCTTAACTC